>JAVJAQ010002011.1:0-30000 GCA_032362365.1 Zygogramma bicolorata
TTACTTGTGGAGTCTTTGCAAACTCCAATCAAGCACGATTTTTCTCGAAACAACTTTTATTCAAATTACAAAATACAATTTCTTCCTTAAACAACTGCCATCTCTTTCAATCAATAAAAAACTCTTTGGTAACAAAAATCTGTCAAATATGACAAGTTGCTAAATATTATATACAGAGGATCATTAAGATAAAACTGAGTGAAACAAAATAATATAAAACCACATTCTCCCCCCAGTTAAGAATCCCATTCTTCAACTCATTTCTTCCTTCTCGACTTCCACTGGCAGCTTACATAGCTTAGATACGGGTCTCTTGTAAATGTTCGCCTGTGTCTGAATATCTGCAACACGAACTCTGCCGTCTGGTCCATGGTATACCCTCTCTACCTTTCCCATTTTCCATGTGTTTCTCGGTGATGTCTCATCAACAATAAGAACAATGTCCCCAGGTTTGATAGGTTCTTGATCATCCGTCCATTTCTTTCGTGGGTTCAAAGTCGGTAAATATTCCCTGAGCCACCTTTTCCAAAAGGCATTAGCAAGCATTTGTGACTTTCTCCATTCTTTTTTTAAATATTTCCCTGATTCGAAATCCCCTGGTGGACCTTCAGTGTGTGCGTACCCTATGAGAAAATGATTCGGAGTGAGAGGTTCAGGATCTCCTGGATCGACTGATATATGAGTAAGAGGTCTTGAGTTGACAATATTTTCTGCCTCGGTAAACAAAGTAGCTAGAGTTTCTTCTTTTAGTGATTGTCCATAGACGATGACCCCCAGAGATTTTTTAACACTGCCTACTAATCTTTCCCATGCTCCCCCCATATGAGGAGCTCCAGGTGGAATGAAACTGAATTCAATGCCTTTGATAGTGGTGTAATCTGATATTTTTCCTACATCAAGTTCTTGGATGGATCGTCTTAGTTCCTCATATGCTCCTTTGAGATTCGTTCCATTATCACAGTAAATTTTCTCTGGCAGTCCTCTTCTCGAAATGAACCTACGAATGACCATTATCGTGGAATCCGTGGTCATAGAAGATGCAATTTCTAGATGCACTGCTCTCACCGAAAGACAAGTGAACAGGACACCCCATCTCTTCTCTTTTCTTCTTCCAATGGTAACCAAATAGGGCCCAAAATAGTCCATGCCGACATAAGTAAAAGCTCTTATACAGGGAGATAATCTTACCACAGGAAGTTGGCCCATGATAGGAAGCTTTGGTGATGCTCCATCAACTTTGCATTTCTGGCAGTTTTTTGCTGTAGACTTCAAAGCCGTTCTTCCATCGATTATCCAAAACTTCTGCCGAACATCACTCAGGATACTTTCCACTCCATGATGACCGAATTTCTCGTGGTAGAACTGTAACAAAAGTTTCGTATAAGAATTTTTAGGGCATAATATGGGAGGCTTTTTTGTATCCGCATCTAAATAGTTCGCTAGACTGAGTCTTCCTCCCAAAACTAATAATCCATCTTCAGTCATTTCAGGACATAAATTTCTCAGCCTTGATTTCTTTTCCAGAGGTCTGTTATCCGCCAAGTTCATGATGTCTTCTAGAAAGCTTTCGGTTTGTGATCTTCGAATCAAAAGTTTCTCTGCCATGCCAATTTCTTGTACTGTCAAATATGATGGTATACTTTCTTTGATATTCCTCAGTTTACCTTTCCACTTGGTGATAGCTCTCAAAAACCATGCAGTAGCTCGAACTAAACGTTGCCATTTTGAAAATCTACGAATTTCGGGTAGAATTGGTGAATTTTTCACGGCTATTTTTCCGACGAATTTTGACTTTAATTCCGTGTCTTCCTCTGTATTATAATGTTTCAGATTATTCGAAAATTTGTCTATCTCCTCTTTCCACATCTCTTCTGGTAATTTCAGAAAATCTGGACCTTTCAACCAAATTGTGGATACTTCAGTAATCTTACCTCCAAAATTCTGTCTTGTTGCTGCATCGGCGATATTCAGTTCAGTTGGAACCCAATACCACTCTGCCACTTGTGTTCTCTCTTGAATTTCTCCTATGCGATGTGCAACAAACGGTTTATACTTCTTCCCATCGTTTCTGATCCAGTTGAGGACACATTCCGAGTCGGACCAGAAGAATTTTTCCACTAAATTCATCTCCAGTTCTGATTGTAATGTCTCAGCCAACCTAGATGCCATAACAGCAGCCTGCAGTTCCAATTTTGGGATAGAGAGGGTTTTCAATGGTGCTACCCTTGTTTTGGCCATCACAAATGCAACATCTATTTTGCCTGATGATGCAATCCTTAGGTATGCGACTGATGAAAAAGCGTTTTCACTTGCATCACAGAAAACATGTAATTGCAACAAACCAATAGGAATCAAAGGAGAATAACACCTTGGAATTCTGAGTTTTGTTATCATTCGCAGTTCTTCCAACCAATTTTTCCATGTATTTTCCAAGTTCTCTGGAATAAAATCGTCCCAGCCAACTCCTGATCTCCAAATGTCCTGTAACAGTATTTTTGCCCCAATTATGATATGAGCAAGGAACCCTAAAGGATCAAAAATCTGCATTACCATTTTCAAAACATCTCGTTTGGTAAAATTTTGTTTTTTATCAAGATATTCAATTTTGAGATGGAACTGAAACTCATCATCGTCTGAGCTCCACCACATCCCTAAAACCCTTTGAATCGATTCTTTTCTGTCTGAGATATTTTTCAAGTCTACAGAATTACCATTCAACCTTTCTTTGATGATTGAGGAATTGCTTACCCAGTTAACAACCTCAAATCCTCCTAGAGCCATTACATTTTTTACCTCAAGTGCTATAGCTAAAGCTTCCTCTTCAGTAGCCTTGGAATCTAAATAGTCGTCCACATAAAATTTCTTCGTTACAGCTGAAAGAGTTTCAGGTGAAGTGGCCATTTCTTCAGCGTTTATGTTCTTGATGAATTGTGCACAACAAGGCGAACAGGTAGCCCCAAACGTCATCACCTGCATCTCAAATACATCTGGCTGTTTTGTAGAGTCCAAGTTTCTCCAAAATAATCGTTGAGCACACCTGTCTTCTTCTCTGATCTTCACTTGGTGAAACATTTCTCGGACATCTCCTGCAAATGCAAACTTTCCCTGTCTGAATTTCAATAACACTGCTACCAACGATTGCAATAAATCGGGCCCAGACAACAAATTATCGTTAAGACTCACACCATGTGACTTCGCAGCTGCATCAAAAACTAATCTTATTTTATCAGGTTTATTTGGATTGATGGTGGCAAAATGTGGTAAATACCATGTATGAGGTGGTTCGATGGCTGCTTCGTCTGGAGATAATTTTCTGATATATCCTTTTTCAACATAGCTCCTGAACTTTTCACAATAACTGTTCCCAAATTTCTTGTTTTTCATGCATTTCCTTTCCAAACACCGCAACCTCTGCAATGCAACAGTTTTGCTTTCTGGGAGGTGAAGATTTTCATGTTTCCATAGAAGACCAATTTCAAACCCACTTTCAACTCGTCTGGCTGTCGTTTTCATGATGTTCATGGCTCGCTCTTCTTCCACTCCCAATTTCGTTGGCGTAATCAGCACTCCGAATGAATCTGTGGAATAAGACGCTTTTACTATTTCATGTAAATTTTCATCATTTTCATGGTTACAGAAATGTAAGGAGTGAATACTGTTCTTTTTATCACAATAAATATGATTTGGACCATGAAGTGACCACCCCAGTTTGCATTTTGTTGCGACTGGTGTATTTTGTTTATTACCACCACCAGAATGAACTCGAACTTGTAGGGGTAAGGTGAGATTTATGTTATCTTGCCCTATCAAAATCATTGGTTTCTCCTGATAAAAATCATCAATTGGCAAATTTTTCAAATAATCATATCTCCCCCAATTTTTCATGCATATTGTCTGCGGTGGCAATGACAAATTTTCAATTGTGTGAACATTATTTAGATCAAAAATTTTGGAATTTCTTACCCCAGAAATCTGAATATCCATTACCTCAGAATTTTCTATCCTGCTTACCACATCGTTCGTCCATTGAATACATAAAGGTTCCGAATTACCTTTCAGTCCCAGATTCTTTGCAATGCTGTTCTCTATCAGTGTCACAGTTGAACCTTCATCGCATAGGGCTAAGGTTTTCAGTGTTCCATTGGGCCCATGGATGTTAACTGGTAGCATTCTCAATAAAATATTCTTCTCATCCTGTTGAACGGTAAGAACATTTCCATGGTCATTTTCAGATGTGGTCGGTTTCGGTATTTCTTTCTCCTTTCCTGTAAAGGAGAAATTGTGTAAGAGTTTATTGTGTCTCGATTTACACCCGTTTATTCCACATTCAACTTTGTTTCTACATCTAAATTGCTGGTGATTACCCTTCAAGCATGAAAAGCAAAGTTTCTTACCCTTCACTTTGTTCCATCTTGTCTCTAGGTCATCCATTTTCATCTTCGAACAATCACTGATTTTGTGGTCATCTTCGTCACAATATTCACAGTTTACCACTTTCAGCACAGTTCCGGTCCATTTCTTATGGCTGTTTACCTTTTTGAAATTACCTTTCGCAACATCATCTTTAAAAACTGAAATATTCTTTGGTGGGCAAACATAACAAGCTGCATTTGCCATTTCTGATAGCCACAGTGAAAATTTATCTAAATCAACAACACCATGTTCACTGGAAGCATACTCCCCCCATTTCAGTTTTAAAATATCAGGTAATTTACCCAAGAGTTCGGACAAAAGTTGGGGGTTATTCATGTGACCAATAGATTTCAAATTTTTCATAGTAGCAACTAAATTTCTTACCTCGTTTGAAAAAACTATCAACTTCTCCATATTTATATCTCTCATTATTTGTATTTGTTTGATTTTGGAAATTATCACTTCAATAATCAATTCTGGCCTACCGTATCTCAGCTTCAATGTTTCTATAACCAGAGTTGTATTTTCACTTGCTATCATCATACCAGAAACTGTTGATTTCGCTTCTCCTCTCAGACATTTTCTCAATTTAACCATAATTTCCTCATCATTGTACGCACACATTTTGGAAATCCGATTGAACTGCTCGTAGAACAATGGCCAGTCTACTGGATCACCATCGAAAATGGGGAAATCTTTGTCAATTACTTGTCTAGCGAGTAATTTGTCTTGGAGCGATGTATCTGGACATACCTGAACCTGGGAAACATTGTTATCACTGTTTTTTACTACCTCACCTGGTACATCATTGTCACCGATATTATTCACCCATTCATGTACTTCCGACATAACGGCTCTTTCATCTCTGACTGACTGAATTGATGACTGACTGTTTTTTTCTTCCAACTCCTCGATGATCTCTGCTTCCCGAAGTTCATGTTCAAAATGAAGAAGTTTCATCTGGTTCTCAATTTCCGCTTTCTGTTTTTCTAATTCTTGTCGTTTCAGCTCACTTTCGAAATTCAATCTCTTCTGCAAGACATTCAAACTCGCTCTGGATCTTCTGGAACTTGTCGCTGTCCTAGTAGATTTGGCTCTCTCTGAGGTACACTTTCTGGTGGGATGACTTAAACTTTCTCCAACACGCATCTCACCGGAAACTCCTCTCCCAAAACCTTCAGGCCATACAAATTCTGCTGCCAAGTTCTTGTTGACTCCAGCGCTTTTTCTTGCTGATCTTTCCATATTTTGGTACAAAGGCAAACTCGAAGGACCAATGTTACTTGTGGAGTCTTTGCAAACTCCAATCAAGCACGATTTTTCTCGAAAAACTTTTATTCAAATTACAAAATACAATTTCTTCCTTAAACAACTGCCATCTCTTTCAATCAATAAAAAACTCTCTGGTAACAAAAATCTGTCAAATATGACAAGTTGCTAAATATTATATACAGAGGATCATTAAGATAAAACTGAGTGAAACAAAATAATATAAAACCACATAATGCATTCCCTTCCTAACCAAACTGTACCAAAATATTTGACCCCAATTGTTGAGTTTGTGTTCATGACAATAATGTACGATATATTCTTTGTATTCTTCATAATTTGGTTGGTATGATGAAGGGGTAGTATGAAATGGAAAAACAATATAAAATAACTTGTAAATATGAAGGAATGCATTATAATGAACAAGGTGAAATTATAAAGTTGGCGTTATTATGTTACGTGTATGACATTATTGAAAAGTATCAATATAATTAAAAGTGTTGTAGTTTTATGAAGTGGCATCATAATGGCGTTATGAGACAGTGGTATTATAAGATATTACAATGATACATTGTAAGAATGGCATCAGTGATTTAATAAATTTTTGTGGAGTGGGTATATGAGAGTAATGTTTTTAGTTTCTTCCCCAATTCATTTCTGTATTGCAATACGAATACGTTTCATTTCGTTGATGTGGATATTGAGTGTGAGAACAAACTCTGACCAGGAATCAGTATTAGACCTGTATTTATAATTCAATTCCTCGTGTTTTCAAGATCATTAAGCAAGAACATTTATTGAAAAATAATTTAGAGAAATATTTTTTGAACTGCAGAAATTTAATTTTTTCTCCTTATTATTTGCCACAATCCCCATTTGATAATAATTTATGTAAATTTATTTGTGATAATTTTACACGTATTCCTACATATCTTTGAACTGGTAAAGTTTCTTGGGATGAATAATAATAATGATTTATTCAAAAGTGTTAAGTAATGAACGCTCCTAAGCGGGATGGTATTTATTGTCTTTATCTCCTCAATTTTGTTTTCACCATTGCATTGAACTTTTCAAACGGTATTGTCTAAAGTATTTCAGAAAAAAACGTTTTTCGAAGTTGAAATCAATTTTCTGTCATAGTATCTTTGAATACATAGTCCAGAAAAAAGTAAAATATAGACAATGAGAAAAAAATCAATATTTTGATGTTGCGTTTTCAAACAAATTGATTATTCAAGGTTGAGGAATATCTGGCGTCGAGCAACAATTTTATTTCACGTTATTCGAGCAAGATTCTTGATTCGTGCTAGTTATCGAATATTGAAAAGTAAGACCTCCTTTATCCTGAGGTCGCACGAATCTCGACATTTGAATGTTGCTGCAAGGGAAAAATATACCTGGTGAAGGTTCGTAAAACCGATTCCAACCAATTTCAAACCTTTTTTCAACGATTCCGAATACGTATCAAATTCTAGAAACTTGATATCAATAGTTTTCTGATCTTCGTTAAATAGTGTGGAATCTCAGGGCTTTATTCAGATATTTTTCAAGTTACTTCTCTTCTATGAGTTCTTCATTCCTTTCACACTATTGTGAAGGAGAATATCGAAAAAATGTTTTCACAACTATGTTCTCTCTACAAAAATAATCATGTTTCTAAATAGTTTTCCACAATTTACCTCAGGATATCAGCGTTGATAGCAGCTACTAAGCACAACACAATTATTGTCAGTCGTGCCATGGTAGAAATCACTATAGAGCAACTTCTAAACTGGGACAAATTCGTCCCCCAACTATTTTTATATGTGCAGCTGTTCGAGCACTTGGAACAAATTTTGATCCTTGGAACGGCTCACAATGGAAATTTGAACAACTGATCAGAATCTTGGTTTGAATGAAATCGAAACGATAGTGAAATATTAGAGTTATCTCTAATCTAACAATGTAGCTGAGTGGTTTTGTATTTGCGATATCAAGATTGAAAACTTCTATCCGTGTGCAAAATGTTGAACTGTTCGACTTCCATGCCGGAGTCATTAACAATATTTTATAGGCATAGCAGGGTTGAAAATTTTGATTGCTGGCGATACAATATTAGTTTCTCAAGTACGTTTTGGTTTCTGTGATCCAAAGCCTCACATTATGAATTCAGCAATGAAGAAACAGATCAGTTTTTTGAAACCGATTTATCCATTTTGAGAAAGAAAGAGATAGAGCTACAGTGAAATCATTTAGATCCTATTATTGGTCTGACGATTTTTCTGTAGGATTCCCGTTGTATTTCAGGTGTCATTCGAATTTGGTAGTAACCGGTTTGAACGGATTCCTGCTATTTTAGAACCACTTCTGAGCTTTTTATCGACGCCCGCAACAGCATATGGTGTCGATAAACCTTGTATAATAAGACATGATTTTTACTCTAGGAGTTGTTCAAGGTGTTTGTACAACAAACTGTCTAACCAAAAAAAGATTTTGGTGAACTAGTGCGCATACAGCGGAATCAAAAAGACATACATTGTACCATCAACCGTGAAGGAGGCTGAACCAATCTCAAAGTCCATTTACAGTTGGAAGCTGCCTCGATTTAAAAAAAATAGATGAGTGTTTCTTGTGAAACCTTGTTGAAGTGTTTTATCTCATTTCATCCATTTTCTACTTCAGTCACGAACAGAATCATTCATTAGTCTGGAGGTTGGTGGAAAGGTACATGAACCATAAGCTAGACAGAACGATTGAAGGAATAGAAAGAGGATATGTAGCACACCGTTTACCATATGGATCCTGAACTTACTAGTTTGAAGTAAAATATCGCCTGTATATACAAAAGTTTAATCACTTCTAATTAACACAAACTCATTTCATAGTGTTACGAAATGTCCTAGCGCCGGCCCAGTCGCCTGTAAACGCAGAATAATATGAGGGGTCGAAGAGATTTTTCCAAGAACTCTTAATTCGCTTGGAGAATTCGATACACATCATCGAGACTTCTCTCGAAGATTCTCCATAGGCGTACGCAGGTATAAATACGGAAGCGATTCATCCGAAGCAGCAGAGTTATTCGCAGTTAGTTATTGAGATAGAGAGTTATCAGAGTTTCTAGCTTAGTGAAGAGGCGGAGAGTTTTACAGAGTTTTTATCGGAGAGAGCTTTGGTATTGCTTAGTGCAGAAGTCGAAGTAGAGAATTGAAATGGATGGGTCCCTTGTCACCATTCATGCTATGTTCACATTTTGGTATTTCCAGACTCTCACATGCATCGAGTAAACTGGTGTCATGCACATGCGTAATCGGTTTCAATCAATCAATTCATTTGCTTAGTATCATTACATCAGATTTAGCATCGTCAAAATAGGGTACAACACGAACACATTAATAAATGATTCAAAATTGTAATATACCTCAATGATAGAGATCTACCAGAAGCCCTTTCATATCCTTCTCAATAGTACATTATGCAACGATCGTGTAATGATGGTTATTAATACATGAGCATAAACCGGGATACGAAACGAGCCGAAGGTGAGTTTCGTATGGTTTATGCGAGTGTATTAATAACCATTACATGAGAGTTGCATACGCTATTTTATCTACACCCAATGAATAATGAAGAACTAAAAATAATATATTATTAGGTATTTATATTGAACACAATAATAGTAGGTAATCAATCGTATTTCTTAAAAAAAGTCTTCAAAATGATAATTAATGGTATAACCACGGAAAAAATATAACAATGAGAAATGAAAAGAAGAAAAAAATGAAAAAAAAAACTTCTGCCGAGGTCAGGAATTGAAGCCGAGCGTAACTGACCACTACCGGCGCCTTTGACCACTCGGACACGAGAGCTCATATCATTTGGTTGAAAATAAAAACATATGTGTTGCATTTGTCAAATGAAAAATATAATCCTTTCGATTGTATTTTTTGCTTGTCTAAGACATCTGTGGAAGGTCGCTGGTAATTCTTCTATATCACTGCTATAAGACATTTTCATACGATTATCGAAAATTGACTAAATTCTTCAAAAATTCAATACCTACTGTTTTTGACTTGACAAACGTCAAAATGCAAAGCTTGCACATCATGCTTGATTGAAAAATAATGGGTTTCTATTGGTTGAAAATCTGTATCGTAATATCTTGCTGTATCGTAATGGATTTCATTATAAAACGGGATGTGGGCATATAAGTGTATTATTAGAGTACGGGTGTAGATGATAGTATATTATGCAACGATCGTGTAATGATGGTTATTAATATATGAGCATAAACCGGGATACGAAACGAGCCGAAGGTGAGTTTCGTATGGTTTATGCGAGTGTATTAATAACCATTACATGAGAGTTGCATACGCTATTTTATCTACACCCGATAAATAGTGAAGAACTACAAATATTATATTTATAATTGTATTGCACACAATAATACTAACTTAACGAATTTCATTGAAAAATTCTACAGAATTGTAATTAATAGTATTACTTCGGGAAATAAAACGATGGGATATGAAAAGAAGATCAAAAATCAAAGAAAAAAAAGTTTACTTGAGACCGGATTCGAACCAACGTCTCCTCCAGCTAGAAGTGTCAATGTCAGCGCCACAGACGGCTCGACTACGGAGAGCCCACAAAATTGGATGAAAAATTAAGTAATATATCATGCATTTGTCAAATGAAAAATTTAATAATTCTAGCTGTATTTCTGTGGGTGAAGGTGTCGAAGGTGATTCTGCCATATCGCTGGTATCAGACATTTTGTTATGATTATCGAAGTTTGTCTGTATTCTTCAAAAATCCAATACCAATACCGATTTTGACTTGACAAACGTCAAATGCAGAGCATGCACATCATGCTTGATTGAAAAATAATGTGTTTCTATTGGTTAAAAATCTGTATCGTAATGGATTTCATTATAAAACGGGTTGTGGGCATATAAGTGTATTATTAGAGTACGGGTGTAGATAAATGTATTTATTGGTAAATTCCTCGTATATGGTGGTAAATGGTTGAAGAGCCTTATTGCCACAGTAATTAAGGTAGCTCTTATGGGTTATTGCCAGGCGATGATGTGGCATAAGGAGAAATAAGAGTGGTTATGATGTACAGTAGCGATGTTATTTTGTGTTTTTATGTAAACAAGGCATGAGAAAATGTATAAAGCCGCAATATGGTATAGACGTTTTTCCCAATATCCTAAGAGCCGTCTTTTGTAGGATAAATTTCTGTTCCAGTCAGTGGGGTGTCCCCAAAAAAGCAGTCCGTAAGATATCTTAAACTGAAATAGCCCCATGGATGCTGCTCTCGAGATATGACAAGGGGCATATTCATTCATTCAGGGTTTCAGGTCGCTTTCACCAATTTTGTGGTCATTGTCGAGTGTATGTTGGGCGACACTGGATTTTTCTACCCTTCCGTATCTCATGTGTGCAAAGTGCGTCTTGGAACGGATTTTAATGGCTTGCCTGCTTCGGCCAATATATTTATTGTTGCAATCTTGACAACTGATTTCGTGAATTCCCGACTCTTCCGTGTTTTCTAATTCATCTTTAGGATTACCAAGGAGCATTTTCTGATCAGCTTATAAACTATCTCAAGGTTAACAGTGAATTGAAGTGCTGCCAGTTTATGTTGTGAACAATGATTCGTTAGGTACCTGAACGTATCTTTCCTATAAATGTCAAATTCTCTCAGAATATTAAAGGGCTGATTGTTTTTCCCGACTGGGATCAGATTACAACTCAGTTACATTTCTGAATTTCTATGACATTCTTAAAATATTAACATATAACAACAAAGATAGAAGTTCAGTATCAGATAGATCAGGAGTTTATAGATTATTGTGTGGTTCATGTACTATGTTTTATGTCGGTCAAACGGGAAGAACATTCGATACACGCGTAAAAGAACGCAGAAGTAGTTTTCAAAATGGTGAGTCAAATTCTACGTATGCATCTCACCTCATTACAGAGGGACATGAGTTCAACCACGACTTTGAAATCCTTCATTTCCAAGGAAACTCAATGTCTTGGAGAGTTTGGAAATTAATAAGTGTAAACATTCACAATTCCTAATGAATGATCACTATTATCAGACGGAGTTGAATAATTCGCCTCTGTTGAATATGTTCTTTCCAGGAATTTATGCTAATACGCATGTGACGTCGGACCATTAATGTTATTGATGAGATGTCGGGCTATTGGGAAGTTCATAATTTTATGCGACGTCTGGCGGAAATATAACGCACTGCTAGAATTTCACAAACAAACGGCTTCCATTTTATGTGTGTGAATTTATTGAGTTCTTTGGTGTTGATTTAGGAAATCTCATCGGAAGTTGTAATTTTTTTTGATTAATAATAACAAACAATCATGGATGCAGATCGCTCAGTGAGCCGTATAAAGTGTTTGGTGCCAAGTTGTCGCAACTCTAGGAACCGAAATCCAAAGTTGTCTTTCCACACGTTTCCAAAGATAAATACATCTTTGGTGGGAAACATTACGGAAAGTGGATTGAAATAGAAAATAGACAGGTACAAGGCTTGGAATATCAAACTGAAACTGCATAAATCACCACCTAGAGCGGCTTCACTGTGTTACTTGCATTTCAAGAGAGATGATTTCTTTTTACCTATGGTGTTTCTGTTTGTCTATTTTTAGTCGAAGTAATGGCACATTTCATCATCCATGTATTAAAAGCCTCTTTGGTTCACTAGCACTACACTAAAACTAAAAAATGTCCTGGAACAAATATCATTTGATTTTAAAACACAATGCATCTATGTTCACCTCCAATGAATGGTATTGTGCGGATATTCAAAGCATCATGAACACAGTTATATTAACCTTCACGAGAAAAATTTCGTACAATGAAAATATAGCAAAAAACACCAAAATCTTGTCTAGCGGTGGCAAATGATGACTGGATTTCAGTTTGGCGCGTTATTTCACAAATGTAAACAAGGTAACTATTTCAAAATGGTGGATAAAGTTTAACCACCACCAGCGCCCTCGCGCCCTCATCGGTCGATATTCTTCCCTATAGACCGCGGGCTGCGGGCATATTTGCCAGACGACAGTAAATCTGACAGTTGTAAATACAGCCTGCTGGACAAACAAACCGATCTAAAGAAGCTTTTTGTGCATTTGTGTGATATTTCAAAATATTTTCTCTCGGTAATTACTTAATTTTGAGTGATTGTGAAGTTTCAATCCATCGATTCCTTTCAATTTTCGACAATAGAAAGAATATTCCTCTTGCTGTTAAGAGACGTGAATTGTGGATTCAAGCAACCCACATACCAATCAAAAGCATATTCATAACTCGAGCACATGCTGAGGATATGTTTCAACTCATATTCCCCAAATGATATCCCTAGTATATTCCCAGCATAAGTACTTTACTGCTATGAATGTTCTTTTCATCATATCTGTCTAGGAATATTGTAGCATATTCTAGGGATCTTGGGACACATTCCCGTAAATACTTCAAAGAATATTTGTTTTAAAAAATACGTACATAACAATTCAACATTTACATTTTTATGAACTAACCTCTCAAATCAACCCCGTAACCTTACTTTTTAGAATCTATATTACATTCTAATAAATTTTCAACTTGACTTTTAGTACAAACTGGCTAGGTTGAAATCCCAATTGTTGGTACTTCGTTAAAGTCTTTCTGGCAGCAATGCATGCATGCGTGCGTGGCAACTCGCAAGCTAAGCTTCCATTTTCCAAGCTTCTTGTTCTTTGTTCTTGTTGAAATTGAATGTTATCCACAATCAGTTTACCAGTTGAATTGTTTATTTTCAAAGAAGACATTTTATCAGTGTGTTCAGTGTTCTCTATTGTGGATTGTGCATATTCGATACCGATAGTGAAGTATGGGGAAGTTATCGAAAAAAAAGTTAGGTTAGGGTAAGCTTTCTTCACGGCTCTTTTTATTCATAGAATAATATCTTGTATATCTATTTTAGATGCTGTTCAATGTAATAAGTGAACACAAAATGCCTGTGAAAATGAAATTATCCAAGAAATAAAGAGATGGTTAGTTAAAGCTAAAGAATGGGTTAAAAATGAATTAAAGAAAACTGAGATGAGGTGAGTTTTGAATTTTGGACCCTACCACTGTCCCAGTATACCTACATGTTCCAATGGAATATCTCATAAACCAGAAGTGATTTCCGATATTTACATTGCTCAAAGCAATATGTATAATTATCTATATTGATTATTCAGAATTTTAAATTTTTATTATTTCAAATGAATGAAATATTCCATTGTAACATGTATACCGGGACACCCGGTATATTGTTCTTATCCATGATATTTTTAGGTCCCAAAATCAGCAGCGTTCCCAGGACACTGAAATAGGATAAAAAACAATAACATGTGAATAAGAATTTCTTAGTTTTTCATAAATGTTTTAAAAGTATTTGATGTCTTTTGTTTGAAGATAAACAAGGATGGCATTCATGCAGATATAGGGTATATTGAGCATATATATAGCATATGCTATGTTGGTGATATAGGTATATTCTGAGGATATTTGAATATATTCAGGGTATATATTTCAATCATATACGTAGCATATACTACTTGTGGCCAAAAAAATATACCTAGCATATTCTCAGCATATAGTAACCGCATATTCTGTGTATATGCTAGGGATATAATCTCAATATTCTTATGCGTTTAGGAATATGTTTAGCACATACTTGGTATATAATTTTGCTATGTGGGAACTAGAAGAGCAGATTTAAGTACTGATAAGTTGAAATGGGCAACGGTATATTCATGAATTTTATATCTCAGAATTGAAATTAAAATTCAGTAAATTTCCATTGTTATTTATGGAAATACGATTTGTTTGTTCAGCAGGCTGATGCGTGTGACGTCACATGCCCGCGGTCTATATTCCTGCTTGAGGAAGATATTGTATAGCGAAACACGTGTTGCGGTTTAGTAAAGCCTGATGTGTGAAAATATTACAAGCAACTGTATATTATTTGATGGATATAAAAATTATTGACACCACAACCAGAATATTCAGCGTCTGTTTTCGTCTGGAAATCTTTTTACCCGAATGATTCATCTTACAATTGATATTTTGCCAGGTCACAGTGAATAAGTGTTTTGTTATCAGCACCTATCAAATTATCTTTGCACACGTGAGCAAAGTTAGTATTGTTCGAAATTATCATTATATCATTGTTTCAAGATGAAATTTCGTGACATATTCAATAGCATTTACCGTTCGGACGTAAAAAGTCCCCTTTCCCACATATATCAGAACGAAACATCAAGGTCGTATGCATTTACGTTGGGGTATCATTTTAAGTTTTCTTCAAAGAAGTAGTTATTTTTTCACTCCCACTTTTTTAAAACAGTTCATTTAATGGCAGCCGTTTCCGGAGACATTTTAAAAAAATTATATGGGATATGTAACATTTTTCCTGATGAGTTTGATCTCATTTTTCTGTCCAAACTGTCCAAAAACTAAATTCACCGAATTTTTGTTCCAAACTCTTCGTGGAATTGAATTATAAATAATAAGGAAATTCATCGTTCCACAGTTCGTGGATTGGTACTGAATCTATAGCTATATCCATGAATCGACAGGCAATTGTTTTACCTACTTGCCATCGTTCAGTGTCTCGTCGATTATTTAAATCAGTGATAATTAAGAAATTCCACCACCAGAAATAACCGCAAAAGCATGGTGGGAGTCGCAAAATACAGTATGCAAGTCGAGAATGAGGAAAATTACGTGAACTCGCGAATAACCGCACTCTGCTAACGCCTCGTGCTCACTATTAAGTATGTCACTCGTTGCTAAGAAGACGGTATGAACTCGTTTTCGAGTTCGAGAAGGGGTTGTTGTAATACCTCGTTTGAGAGGTATTGTATTCAATTTTCTATCAGAAACTGGTGTACTTTTGAGTCTTGATAGCCTTTCGGGTGCTATTACCTGTTTTACCCATACCACTTTTATATAGAGGTAATTAAGTTTTGAACTTTGTTCGTTTTTAGGGTATAAATGTCGATCTGATCCTGAAATTTCTTTCACTAACGAAAAGCTATACTATTTGGAGTAATATAGGCTATATTTCATTATTACCGAATGAAAAAAAAATTAGTAGACGAAGTAACGTAATGTAATTGAAAAATCACTTAAAATCAATAACTTATAATTAACCTCTATGCGATAATTACGCTTAAATACCAATTATTGAAATAGGTAATGTTTACTGTTAAAAACGTTGTATGATCCTCAGAACAAGTGTTGGTTCAAAATTAAGAAGACATTTCAAAAGAGATATCAAAAGTCAACTGCTGAAAAACAGTGTGAAATCACACAAATGTTGTTTTCATAAAGTAATCAAAATCTCGTCTAGTTTAAAAGTTATGAAGGAGAGGTCTTTTTACATCCGCACCTAATGAAGTGTAAATGTTGTGGTACCTGAGTAGAGAACGTATAATACAGTCTAAGATTCAGCTAACCTGTGAAGGGGCCCCAGGGGTCTGAGAGATATGGAAAACGGGGGTATTTCCCCGGAAAATTTTTGAAAATTAGGTGCTCGAAAACAATGGAAACGCGCTTTCACGCTATTTTGGCACTCATAAAGGAGAAATTCAGCTGAATTTTTATACGATTTTAATGATTTTCGTCTTTTGTTGACTTTATAATTTATTAATATAAGAAATTCACAGAATTTTCAGGAAACTATAACACTACAACGCCCATTCTATGTCTATTCTTATATGAACTTGACTTATTCCACTCTTTTATATATACATACTTTTTATAATCTCCATTTTACCATGTTTTGTATGTATTTTTATAGTTTTATTTTTGTTGTCTTCTGTATATATCGCATTTTTTAAGTAAGTATTTACTACCCAAGCTTTGTCAACAAGATTATGTCTTATGATAATAAAGCATATTATTATTATTATGCTGTAGAACTGACAATCACAACGGAGTTTAAAATAAAATGCAGTATTTTATTATATACCAAAGTAATCAAAATTATTTATGTAATGAGATTGATGACGAACGGGTTTCAGGTATCACAAAAATAATATTCACATTTTTTAAAAATCCTGTGTGTTTAACAGTTATAATAAAATAGAGGTGATCAACTTAACTGAGATGATTCGACATTTCACCACCCTTTGGATATAAAATAAAATCTAAAAAGACGAAATTCTATTTTTTCAAATATGCAGGGGCCCTTCCGAGCCTGGGATCCTCCGCGATCGCGGACCTGGCCAATATGCAGGGCCCCTCCGAGCCTGGGGTCCTCCGCGATCGCGGACCTGGCCTGTCCGGGCCTGGCCTAAACAGTTGCTGACATTCGAGTGTGTAGAGATGTCTGCAAAGGCGGAAAGTAGCAATAATTTGAAACTCAGATCTTTTGCTTATAGCAACAGAAAACTACCCTGTTAACCACATTTTATAGGTGTGCGTATCTAAAATTATTCCAAAGGGCGTTTCATTTTCTTCTGTTGTATGTACGAAATCCCCTCTATACTAAAATATTTCATATATGGCGACTGGCGACATTTCGATTTGGTCCGTTCTTTGTTGTAAAGTGTAAAGTTACCAAAATTGTTGTTCAAAGGTGAGTGAGCAATAACCATAATGCGTACATGTCAAGGTCAGTGCTGCCATTGTTGAAATGATGAATTACACAGACGGCCGGCCTAAATTACACATACATATGATTGACGCCACCAATGAAATGGTGGTGTCATTTTCTTTTCTAGATTTATTTGTCAAAAGCTAATAGAAGATAAAGTAGTAAAAATACCCTTTCTCAAGGATTATGGCATGTTCCTATATTATCGATTAATTCAGCTCTGTTATTTCAGTTATATTCGATATTCTGATTTTCAACATCAGAAGATAGTCTCATATACAGCTTATCCAATCCAGCTTGGTACGGTAATTGGTTCCACATCCGGTTGCGCACTAAACTTACAATATATTTCGATTGGTTGCTTGTGTCGCGCTGCGCAATACGTCATCATTTCTGTGCCAAGATGAAATGTACAAGCGTTGCCTAAGAAGCTTTTGAGGTTTTTACATATACCGTACTTACCATATCGGTTTTACGAGTTTACATTGAGATTAAAAATGTAAAGCCTTCATTCTGTCGAATTCATTCAGTATATTCATGACAGAAAGTCCCTAATTGACGAGGAAAAAGTTGAGACTGAAAGAACTTTTCTGCAAAATTTTTAGAGCGAGAAGTTATATTATAGGGTAGAATTTCGGCCGATGAGGGCACTAGTGTGTTCAATAAATCAAACGGTGAACAAATGGTATTTGATGAACGATTGACCAATCATAGGTTTTTTTTTACAGTTTGGATTAAGTTCAAATTTAGGGAATAGGGGGTCGTATAATTGAGGTCCCTGAATCAGAACTGAATCCAAACGGTAAAACAAGGCCTGGTTCCTATTGTTCATTTGAAAATCTACCGTTTGATGCTGACATTTGTTGAACACACTAGTGCCCCCATCGGGCGAAAGTCTTTCCAATCGACGTTTATCAACAACTTCAAAAAATAAAAAAAGTTGACGAATAACTCGCGGTTTTACACAGAAAAATGGCATTGCACAGCATTTACACCGACAAAGTTCTGCGCAATCTCAGTAACCATCGTTGACCATGACTTTCGGAACTTTTCACTGTTATTTGATTTTCAATGCTCCAGGTTGTAATTCGAGTAGTATTTCTTACTAGAAAATTTCACCACGTGGTCGAACTTGTGCAATTTGACTAGTATTTCGCACAAGAAACTTTCGCCACGAATTAAAAAATCTGACATGATTTCAATATTAGATAAGGATACATATGTTTTTGTTGATACAGCTGTTTGCATTTTATCTTATATTTCATTATCTATATTTGAAGTAATGAAATAATCTATATTCACAAATATATTCACCAAATCAAGTACAACTTTTATCTTTGAGCAATTTTTTCAGTTGATAACGCGTTTTTCGCTCTCATTGGTTGCCAATTGAAACCATTCATCGAAATCGGAATATATTTATGAGACGATGACTTTCAATTCAGAACAATTTGATTAGCTAGTATATTACGAAACGAGGAGGATAAGTAGCCTCTATTATGCTTGATCAAAAATTATTAATTCGCATGTAACTAGCCTTAGTGATTGTGTCGTTCGAGTAAACTGTTGAGAAGTCGGCAAAAAGATTCGATATGTCTGCACCATTGGTGCTAGTTGCATCATTATAATACATTGTTTCTGGTATTTCATGGGAATTTTCAGTTTTGTTTACATAAGACCAGAAAGATTTAGGATTGCTAGATATGTTTTCCTCGATTCGATCGATGTAGTTCCTATAAGAATTATCAGTCATCAATTTACATTGAGCTATCAGATTAGAAAATTAATTATAATCTGACTGCAATTTGAACTGTTCAAGAAGTTTGTGATGTCGGTTTTTCTCTCTAATCAAACAACGTAACTGAGTAGTAAACCATGGCGGGAAAGTTGATGATCTGAATTTTTCAAGAAGGATATAAAGATTGAAGGTATTATATATTACTTCATATAAAAAAAGACTGCTGCTATATTTATATTATATGAATAAAGTATTTGCCAGTCAACATTGGATATGAATTCATATTTATTAGTCCATAATCTTCATTTTTGGAGTCATAGAAATACTCATTGTATTCTATTGCATTGCTAGGGTTCCGAGTTATGATGTCAAATGGAACGGAGTCAAGTGGAAAATGAACTGTTAAATCTGAAATACTTGAAGAAATCAGATCCAAGAAAATGCCACGACGGTTTGAAATGCTGTTGAGCGATAAAGATTCAAGTAACTGAAACAATTCAATAAGATTAGTGCGGGTGAATTTTGATAACACTCAACTTTCAGCCCGAAGTCATCATATTATCCCATCTAGCGTCAGGAATGTTCTAATCCCCGGTTAAGATTATTATGCTCTTTGGGTGGGTTTCTTTGAATGAGGTTACTGATATAATCATCAATAACATCGGACCTTGTCGGATAATGATTGTGGAGAATCATTATAAATACCAGTTTCTTTGGCGAACAGACAACTGAAGTATTTGCTTTGTCTTGCTTGGTTATTTCGTAAGGAGAGTGATTGACCAGGGCGGTATGGAGTAGTATGGACAGATATTCGTCTCACAGTTCTTGAGAATGACTTCAAATCAAAAGATACCAAACGGATTAAAATCCGGAAAATTCATCTTGCATATCGAAGATCCGCAAAAACATCAATTCCTACATAATACCTGGACGGGCAGGATACAACCTTTGAGAGTTGATGTAATCATCAATAATATCAGACCTAGTCGAATATTTATTTATTTATTTATTTATTCAATTTTCCAATTGACAATACAAAATTGTATAGGAATGGTCATAGGGGTGTACTTGTATATGGAGTACAAAAAATGAACAGGTATAAAAGTGTAAAATGGAGTACAGAATGCACAGAGTATAAATAACTATAGTACATAGCAAATAACATAATTATTGTGACATAGAGACATAGGAAACATAAACAAATGTAGCTATTTACAAGAATAATGGGAAAGATACTCTTCCACCGAATAGTAACATTTTCTTTGTAGGAGTTGTTTCAGGGATGCTTTGAACGAGGTAGAAGTTCTACATTGTTTTATTTCGCCAGGTAGGGCGTTATATAGTCTTAGCGCCATGATATCAGGCGACTGTCTTGATATATTCATCTTGCTAAAAGGGATATAAAAATCACCTTTACGTCTGGTATTGAATTCATGGCGGGAACTGTTAGTGATAAATTTATTTTTGTTGTTGAATACATAGAGACATGATTCTAGAATAAAAAAGAGAAGGTACAGTGAGTATTTTCAAATCTATGAAAATACCACGACACGAAGTTCTGTTGGATACACCCACCAAGGAACGAATAACACGCTTCTGAGCAACGAAAACTTCTTGTGATGAGCTGGATAGACCCCAGAAGCATATACCGTAACGGAGACGACTGTCAATTTGACAAAAATAAAGATTAAGAAGTTGTTCTCTAGTTAAAATATTTTTCAGGTTTCTAAATTGATACGAGTATGAATATATTTTAGATTTCAATATTTCACAGTTTTTGTGCCAGTCTAAGCATTCATCAATGTATAGGCCTAAGAATTTTACATTGCCTGAATCCGTAGAAATAAGATTTGATGACTCATCAGCTTGTAAGATAATCTCATTACATATTTTTTGACGATTATGAAATATAATTGCATTTGTTTTTTCGACATTCAGAAACAATCTATTTGCCAGTCACTTACTAGTTGCAAAGCTTGGTTGGATTTGGAAGCTAGCATTTCATCACATTTGTCGGATATGATAATCGAGGTATCATCTGCATATATTGTGATTGAACCTTGTATTGGTAGTTCATTCAGATCATTAATATACAAAATAAAAAGTACAGGTCCCAATACTGAACCTTGTGGCACACCGATATTAACTTCAGAGCGGTAGGAAGCTTTGCTATTTATAACAACATACTGTTGTCTTAAAGACAAATAACTCATTATCCATTGATATGGATTTCCTCTTATGCCGTATTTTTCTAATTTTTTTTAGCAAAATCTCGTGATTGACGCAGTCGAACGCCCTGCTGAGATCGCAAAATATCCCAACAGGGCACTCACCTGCCCCAATATTTTCCACAAGTTTTCCATAATATGAATGCACTGCCGTCATTGTGGATTTATTACCAAGAAAGCCGTGCTGATTTTTTGAGAATGTGTCATGTTTATAGCAGAAGGACATGAACCTATCCAGGAATGCATACTCAAATATTTTCGAAAAATTTGAAGGTACTGTTAGTTTTCCCCTAAGAAGGTTGTATATTTCTAGCTCAGTAAAGGGATGGAGAAAGAGGGAACTACTCTGTGACTTCGTATTCCGCAGATAAGACTCGTAACAGGAATCACTAGCGAGTACCCTGTCTACTGTTTCATGTGGTATGGATGTGAAGTATTTATTGAATAAATTGGCAACATCCGTTGGGTTTTCCAGAATTGTCTCTTCATGGGAGATAGTTATTTTACTTTCGCTTTTATCATCGAATAATAATTGAGGAGAATCATAATCTGGATATAGATGGTTTGGATCGCAAAAGTTTTTTCTCATAATTCTACAGAATACTACTTTTGAGGTTTTTGTTCGATTAGACATTTCTGACCAAAGTTACAATATTCCCAAACATCTCACAATTATATAGGAAGTTTTGGTTCACTAAAATAGTTGATGTTATTCATGATATTCTCAAATTAAAAGCCATCGACTTCAATGTCCTTCAGCATTTAGGCTTTGTTGAAAATAAACAATAATTATTAATTTCATTTCTTAATATTGGGGGTTTATCGCACATGTCCTGAGAGTATCAACTGAAATAAGGAATTGTCAGAGGCCTGCTCGAAATGCCTGAATTCTCCGTTTGGCCCAACTGGTAAAAAGTTTTAGTAAAGTATCGATAACAAAATAAATCAAACTAATCCATATTTTGATTCTAAAATTGTTAACGTCGGTATTTGAAATGCATATGAAACCCTATTCTAACTCATTGTCATAGTGCCTGTTAACAAATTTCTTGGACACCCTATGTATTGAATTACTGACCCCAAACAGCTAGTAATATGTAAGACATAATATACTGAGGATTTAATTTTTATGCAACACATTGTTGAAGTACAAATAAAACAAGTTATTTTCAAGAAATTTTATTCACTAAAGGTTCAAAATGGCAAAAACAAAACATTTTACAGAAAAAAATAACAACATAGAGAGCAAATCAAAACTGATGTAATATCACCTAGAGATAGATTCACTTTATGAGTAATCAACTAACATGGAACATAATGGCAACTAAAGTGAATTATTGGAGTATTGCAGATCATTACTAGCATATCCTTTGGTATTAACAACAAAGAAAACAAAGTAGAATCAAGCCGCCTCAGCAAATCCAACACGATTATTACCTAAGTCGAACTCAGTGTAAAATTTACCAATGAAAACGTCGCCCAAGATCCACAAAGGACCATTTGGTGGTGGAATGTCGATACCCATGAACCCAGAAAGGCAAATAGTCTTGCCAGCCTGAGAAACCTAAAAAAACAGTGTAGGTATTTCAAACTAATAAACTCAGCGGGGTTGGAGAGAATTATTTGAGTGGGATGATTTTCTCAACGCAATGTTATTATAGGAATTAACTCGGGATGTGAATGAAAATCAAATTTACTCCTTGAAGATGAAGAGAAATTCCAATTCAATGTTTCTTTCTTCAGTAGAACATAAGTCTTAGATATCATAACACATGTTTGTTGTAAGAAATCTAGTGGATTCGATGAGGTTCCATGTGACCTTCTGAAAGAAATCTCTGTAACCATAGTAAATGTTCTTGTCTACCTGGTGAACGTCTCCTTCAAAACGGGTATTTTTCCAAAGGAAATGAAAAAGCCATAATTATTCCTGTTCACAAGAAGGGTGACTATACAAACCCAAAAAATTTCAGACAAATTGCCCTTTTATCGGTTTTTTCAAAAATCTTTGAGAAGGCTCTTCAAAGAAAACTTATATCATTTTTATCAAAATCAAACACATTTACTACAAGACAGTATGGATTTACAAAAGGCTGTTCTACACAAGATGCTATCTTATCATTTTATAGAGTATTACTAGAGAACTTTGATAAAAAGAAGAAAACTTCTGCCATTTTTTTTGAATTTGCACGTGACCTCGATACGGTTCATCACCCACTGCTTCTAAAAAAACTAGAGACATGGTATTCAAGGACCTTCCTTGTCATGGAAGGAAACCTATTTAATGGATAGAACTCAGCAAGTGCGAATAGTAGAAAATGGAACTGTTTATCCATCAGATTACCTAAACGTTACTTGTGGAGTACCTCAAGGGAGTGTTATTGGCCCAACCCTTTTTCTCATTTTTATAAATGATTTAGATATAAACCTTGACAAATATTTTTTAACTCTTTTTGCTGACGATACGTCCTGTATTGTACAGGCGATGAGTGATGAACAGCTTTCAAAAAATTCCACATATTGCATAAGCCAAATGAAATCTTGGTCCATTGCAAATGGCCTGAAATTAAACCTCTCTAAAACAGATTTGATGAATTTTAGTCCGATTGGGCACAAACAAGATCATAGTATTCTTGTGCGAACAGGAGAAATACCAAATTCATCTTTAAAACAAAGTGAAAACGTGAAATTCCTTGGTTTGCACCTAGATAGCAGGTTGACGTGGGAGACTCATATTGAAAAGTTGGTTAAACAACTTTCAGTATGCAACTATGTGATTTTACAACTGTATAAAATATCCACAATATCCACCCTGAAAATGTATTATTATGGATGTGTTAATTCTAAGTTAACATATGGATTGTTATGCTGGGGAAATTGTACAAATGTTGAACGAGTGCTCATTTTACAGAAGCGTATCCTCAGAAGCATGTTCAATCTCAAACGCACTGACTCGTGTCGCTCTGTATTTATTAATGAAAAAATTTTAACTGTCATCAGTCTATATATTCTTGAGGCTGCTTGTTATGTAAAGAAACATATAAATGAATTTCCAACCTTCAAAGATGTAAATAAGTATATAACTAGAAATGGGGACAAACTTTATTTACCCACAGCTCATCTAACACAAGTTCACAAAGGACCATTTATGACATCAATAAAAATCTATAATAACCTTCCAATTAGTATAAGAAGTGAAAATAGATTTATCACTTTCGAAAAGTCAGTGGAAGTCAGTGACTTCTAAATTCGAAAAAAAATTTAATCTGCTTTGTGTTTTGTAACTTGATGTATGTATTTGTATTGTATTTTATTTTCAAACTTTAGTGTAAGTTGAATTGAACTGGCCGATACTTGATGAAAATCCATATTAACAAAAATATATTACAGTTTCCTGTATGATTTCCACTTACCAATGGTTTACAAAACCGCCAACACGTGTTTCGCTATTACAATAGCTTCTTCAAGCAAGATAAATAAATCACTATTCTATAATACGCTATTTATATACAAGTAGGTCGAACGTCTCTTACAATAAAGGTCCGACTTAGGTCCGATATTCGAACCATAATTTGTCCAAATACTAATTAGTTACATATGAAGATTAGTCCTAGAAATAGAATTATTGGCCGGGTTTTGTTAACCCATTGTAAGTGGAAATCATACAGGAAACTGTAATATATTTTTGTTTAGTGTAAGTTTACTGACAATTTCGAAACCTTTATGGGTCAAATAAAAATAAACATTATTATTAATTGATAGAAAGCATATCTGACACTCATTTTTATTTAAATACTCTCTCAAAACACTTAATAAAGGAAACCATATTAATTTTCTTACCCTCAGAACATAATCTTTTCCTTCCAGGGTGAAATTCTTCCCTGCTAAAATGAAATCAATAGTGGGCAAAGTAGGGATCAGCTGACAATCTACCATATATTCACCTCCCATGATAGGAGTAGCACCGATAGCCTTGAAGAAAAAAAAAATCATTGAATTCAATGCCATCTGGCCTCCAGACTTGAAATTTTTTGTTTGAGTACAGTGGAGCAAAATCCATCAACCCTCTGCAGCTCAACTTATAATTTGACATTTCCAACTAGTGTCACATCATCATCATATATTTGAATTCATCCAATGTTTGCTCTATTATTCAAGAAAAAGAAATATAATGTCAGGTACTAGGAGCACCTGACTCCAACTCCAACCCATTCAATGCTATTAAAAAATATATAAGTAGATAAAAAATCAGGCCTAGTTGAGAAATAAATTATAACACAAAATAACTTCCCCTAGAAAAATTTATTACGAGGGGATATGTTGAGTTATGAAGGTATCAGAGGGGAATGGTGAGAGTTATATTGTATCTGTTTTTTGTGCTGGAGACAAATTTTTTTGAGAATAGGCAAAGTAAATAAGATGTGCTGATAACAAGGACGAATTCCTGCTTTGTGTGAAGATGAATAATGGAATTGATCAAGTTCAAAGAGAAACATAGGCATGAGGATTAATAGTCCAGTCTATGACCATTTTCCTGTGTATTTATCCCATACAGCACCGATTCGCATGAAAATTTGGATTCAGGATCTACATCCCCTCTTTTTGAAAATCTACCCTGTGCCGAGGGTTACTTTCTCCCTGGGGGTGGACGCCACCCCTTCTTGGGGGGTGAAAAAAATTGTATTGGAAATAATTGCAGAAATCAATAGATTGACTAATTTTTGTTCAATGAAGTTTTTTCTGAAAAGCAATACTTTTCGACTTATTCGCGAGAGAAATTGTCGGTTTTTAGGCAAAAAAAAACACGTTTTCAGATCCTTTTTCGCGAATAACTGGAAAAATATGCATCTAATCGAAAAACCTGCAGAAAGCAAAATTATAGCTTTTGAAAAAACAAAGACGATCGTTCACATGTGATGTATGCAAACCCACTACAAACTGAATAATTGCTTGTTGAAAGTTGATTGGTATTTTCAAACGCCAAAATGGAAAGTTTCTACGTACAATAAACAGAAACCAATGCATTTTTCGGAAAAATTTCATTGAACCTTTTTTGAAGTCCTTCAAAAATCCTTCATTTTGGTTTTTTAGAAAAGTTTCTAGCATCAAAACTGACCGAGGTATGAAGGAAATGATATTGAATCCTATTTTTTCGTTGAAAAAAAATTATGAATAACCCGCATCCTCTCTTCCCTCCTTTGAAAAAAATCGTTGTTGCTCCATAATTCATTTCATTCATGTTCTTACAATGAGTTCTGAGTTTTTCATCGATTGAAAGTACGTAGTTTTGGAAAAAATTGAGATTGAAGAGAAAAAATTATATACGTAATTCAGCGAAAAATCACCATTTCTTCGAAAAACTCGAAACGTATTGATCACATACAAAATTTTCTAGAGTACAAAATTGAAATTCATTCTTCTGTAGAAATTTTGGTGTTTCATTTTACTCTGCAGGATGAAAATAGAGTAAGATATGGCCAGTTAAATATTGTGAGGGTTCGCGCAAAGTACCTTTTTTGAGCCCTTTCAGCATGAACCTTGTCAAAAATATAATCTGAAACAAAAAATCATGTGAATGAGCTTATAGCTCTTGAAAAAAGCTACAAAATACCTTTTTGGTGGATTTGATTGCTTAAAGACTAAGCTAGTTACGGAAAAAAAACAAAAACAATTTTTGTAGAAATTAGAGTATGTACATTAGTATATTGAAGAATACACATAGTAACTATATTTTAGGCCTAGTGGAACTATATGAATATTATATATATATATATATATATATATATATATACATGGCTATTCAAATTCGAGTCTATGCATGGGGATTTCGATAACGGTAAGAGATAGAGGGATGGTTAAATGGGGGCAAAGTAGCATATTTCAGGGGTCAATTATATGGATAAAAAAATCTGACCTAGCTTCTTTAGTTCTGGAGTTATACAGGAAAAATCGAAAATTTCGAAATTCTTCTTTTGCCTATATCTTTTTATTTTACGAAGATTTTTTTTAAATGTTGCCACTTTGCCATAGCAACTTTCTGTGGGCTATCCAAATATCTGAATAAAAATTATATACAGGGTATCGTATAAATTGGGCCACTCTCAACTTTTAATTTTCAAATACGGACCTGTATTTTTTATTGCATTTTTTTGAATGCCAAGAGTCATGTTTCATATTGAAGTAACATTTTCATCTGAACTACAGAGTGTTTTGGAAATATTGAACTATTACCAGTAAAATTTCAACATTTTTTTTAAATTCCAGCTCTAATTTAAAAAAAATATCATAGAATAAGGTATAGAGTGCCTAGGATTTGGAAGAAAATCAACATTATTCGACGAAGAATGTCTTCTTCAAGAATTCATCCACATTTCAGTTCACGCAACCCATGATCAATGTGCGAAAATGTGAAAATTTATTCTCCCTAGTACGTGTATGTGCATATAATCATTGCAAAAAAAAATATTCGAATGACAATATTCATACTCCAGACACCAATTTGGAAATATTTCATTGTTACTCACTTTTCGAACTACCTATATTTTTCAGAAAATTCATGGGCATTCTGTTGCTATATACAACAATTATGATTAAACCATAGTATGCTTTGGAAAATAAATATTTAGTTCACCTCACTTGTCAATATTTTGACAGTTTCTTGGAAATTATCGTTGGTATTTGATGAAAAATCTGTTAGTACTGAAAATGGGTTTCCCCACAGAGCAGAAAAGAGATATGGTTAACGTTTTCTACAGAAATAATAGGAACATTCATCTTTCCGCTGAAAATTATTTAGATCTGTACCCAGAAAGACATCAGCCGCATCCCACATATTTCAGACTTTTGGACAGAAACCTTCGCGAATATGGATCTTTCAGAAAACCAAGGAGAAAATATGGGAACAAAACTCCTATTGAGTTACAGGAAAACATACTTCAAGCGGTAAGTAGGTAATACTGAAAAAATGTTAATTAGGCTCATCTCCATATTTCAGATCAATACAAATCAATCAAAATCAACAGTTCAAATTGCTGAGGAATTGAATTTGCCGCAAACTACAGTATGGCGTACTTTGAGAAAAAACAGATTCAAATGCTATAAAGTTAAAATTGTTCATAAATTGTATCCAGGAGACGCCGAAAGACGGCAAAATTTTTGTAATTGGATGTTGCAAAAATTGGGCGATGACAGAAACTTTTTGAATAGTATTATTTGGTCGGATGAAACTCGTTTCACAAATTGTGGTGTTTTCAATAGAAACAACGAGCATGTTTGGTCACAAATCAATGAAAATAATTTTAGAGAAGCGAGACCTCAAGTGCGCTTTGGTCTAAATGTATGGGCTGGAATTTTGAAGGATCGAGTTCTAGGTCCCTACATCTTTGCCGGGACGCTCAATGGCGAACGTTATCTAGACTTCCTCAGACAAACTTTCAGTGAATATCTCGATGATATTCCCATTGCTAATTTAAATCGGTTGTGGTTTCAACACGATGGAGCTCGCCCACATTGCACAAGAGACGTTAATCAATTTTTACAAGAAACATTTCAAGACAGATGGATAGCAAATAATGGGCCTATAAGATGGCCTGCAAGATCCCCTGATCTCAGTGTACTTGACTTTTTTTTATGGGGTACACTAAAAAATAGAATATATCAAAACGAAATTGAAAATATAGAAGATTTAAGAATTAAAATCATGAACGCTTTCGCATCACTACGGCGAAGAGATATTTTCAGAGCAAATAATAACATAAAAAAACGACTCCGTAAATGTCTGGAACGAGAAGGTCGTCAATTTGAACATTTATTTCGATTATGAATACTTATAATGGCTGTTATTCCAATTCTTGATAATAATTAAACAAGTTCTTGTGTGATTAGTTATAAAATATGAAAAGCTATATGATCAAATACAATGTTATGTTTGTGACACATTGTGTTTGTGAGTTCTCAGCAGAATACATACAACAGATCTTCATACCTACTGAGGTCAATCGACATGGGGATGAATAATTATTCTACTAGTGCTACATTATGGTAAAGAAAAATGTCTCTTGGAATTGTTGATTTCATTTTATTGTTATTCCGAACAAGTAGTGAGACTAGATAATCTGGAAATTCTGAAATTGATTATTCTTAAAGAATCAATTTGTCTGATTCACCTTTCATTCTCTGATATGATTCAATTACAGTTGTTATGGAATAAAAAAATTATGGAATATCACTGATATTAGTTCAATATTTCTAAAACACTCTGTAGTTCAGATGAAAATGTTACTTCAATATGAAACATGACTCTTGGCATTCAAAAAAATGCAATAAAAAATACAGGTCCGTATTTGAAAATTAAAAGTTGAGAGTGGCCCAATTTATACGATACCCTGTATATAATTTTTATTCAGATATTTGGATAGCCCACAGAAAGTTGCTATGGCAAAGTGGCAACATTTAAAAAAAAATCTTCGTAAAATAAAAAGATATAGGCAAAAGAAGAATTTCGAAATTTTCGATTTTTCCTGTATAACTCCAGAACTAAAGAAGCTAGGTCAGATTTTTTTTATCCATATAATTGACCCCTGAAATATGCTACTTTGCCCCCATTTAACCATCCCTCTATCTCTTACCGTTATCGAAATCCCCATGCATAGACTCGAATTTGAATAGCCCATATATATATATATATATATATATATATATATATATATATATA
>JAVJAQ010002011.1:32500-223026 GCA_032362365.1 Zygogramma bicolorata
AAATAACACTTTAATTATTATTTTCTGATGATATTCTGTCATAAGGGGGGATGTTAAAGGCTGACACTGATTACTGAACCATAAGTTATATTAAAAATTATCAATTGATTGATTTTACTGATATAAATATGATTTCAGTTGATTATGTGCTCCAATCTAAAATTTTGATATTTTTTTTCAAATAGGGGTGGTTTTTACCCCCCCCCTCCAAAAAAGCAACCCTTGGCACAGGGTAGATTTTGAAAAAGAAGGTAAGTAGAACCTATATCCAAATTTTCATATGAATCGGTGCTGTATGGGATAAATACACAGTTTACATTTTTTTCACCTTCATAGACTGTGGGGTATAAATCAACTCTTATCAACTCTTCTTACAGAATAGTAGATCGAGGGTATTTCTCTTTATGATACTCAAACATAATCTCGATTGTAAAAACAGTTCATGTCTATGGAAAAACTGAACCCATGTTAGTTTACCTTGTTGATTGATGTCATTTCTTCCACTGGACCAGCAATCAAGCTGGTACCAGTATCAGCAATAGCCTCACAACCAGTAGCACAAAAAGCATTGGAACCTATCTTCACTTTGTCCATTCTGAATTGCCAATAGGCTTGACGATCCACAGGTAAGTAAGTGAACTCACCTTTGTAATGTTCGGAATCAGACCCACCTAAAATCAGTTCACCTCCTACTTGGGCATCTGCATTTCTGAGAAAGAGGGTGAATTATATCTTTCCAGGAATAATGTTACACACATACCTATTCAAATAGAAAGAGAAGATCGGTTGGGAAACAAGACCTTGATCCACCATTTGATAGAACACAGGTTTTACTCCATCAACTGATATTCTACCATAAGCCATGCCCAAAATTCCATCGAATTTAGCAGCTACAAAAGCGAGACCAGGTTCACTCAAAGCCTCAGCAAATGTCTGCTGTTTTACTTGAAGACCTCCAATCTGAAAAAATATTTCTTGTAAGATCAGTGTGTTTCTTTCTATTTGAATTCACATGAATATAATTTCAGTTACACGAATCCCCAAGAGTTTTCTGAACTTACCTCAACAATGTCAGTTGATAAAAATCCACTGAGACTACCTGATCCATATTGAATAGCAAACTTGGTACCATTCTTTTGGTAAGATGATGATTTTGTTGAATCATATTTGTTGTGCAACACTAGAACAGATTATGTTGGGAATATATGAGAATCTGCATTCGAATAATACTGATCCCAAGACTATTTCACATAAGTCAAGAAAATCTGACCTCATGATGTATAGAAAGATAAGTGATCTTTGATTGACAGTAAACTTCCACACAATTTCATAAGTAGAATTCATGAACAATAATTTTCAACCTGATAAAATACTGATATTAAGTGAATATTTGAAAATATATGGTTGAAATCTCATAAGAGAAATAGTGGTAAGCAACTTGTCTCTGAAATCATATAACTCAGCTCATCAAATAACATATTAGTTTCTTCCAGAGAACACATCTTGGAAATTGAAATCCAAGACTGATGCATATGTTGATCTGACAACTGATGCAAGTCATATATCACATGAATCCATGATTCACTTTGATTATTTTATATAAATAGGCTATTTTGATGACCTTTGCCCGATTTATCATAAGACATCCATTCAAGAAACTTACAGCAAGCAATATTGGTGAAGTGGCACTGCTTTGATGGAACCCACAAATTAGATGATCCTGTATCAAACACAACTTTGAATTTCTGGGGGGGAGTTCCAATGCTTATGGGTCCATAATATTGAGCCTATTTGAAAAAACCAATTCATTTAGTTGAAGTTTTTTCCCTTGAAAATAATAAAATAACTCACATCCAAATAGTTTGACAATGGTTCAGGAGTTGGCCCCCCAACTTTGTTATGAGTGTATCTTAAGGCCACTCGATTTACATCAGTTCCTACATCTTGTAGTGTTCTTCTTACAGATGTAAATTTTTTTAGGGGAACCCTGGAATGTTAATGCAATGTCAGTAACCCTTCAAAAAAAATTATCATATCAATCAATATTTTTTGCTTTAAATGTTCGTCCGAATTAAAGATGTTCAATGAAAAATTAGTACATAAACATAAGACAGAAATCATCCCTTGAAAACAATGACAGTGCACTTCACATTGGTAGTTTGAACACATCTCTTTGTTAAAAAATAGTACTATTTCTTTTCAAATTTATAATACCTTATAAAATCACAATTTACGCTGATAATAAAGCACACCGTAAACAATAAAATTCGATACATGATCATTGTACTTCCAAGATCTCAAATGAACTATAGCCTATCTATAGTCGCACTTCTCGAAATTCTTAAATGATATCAGATAGATATCACCCTTGTTTATTTGTAAATCATGAAATTCAACTTCAAAATACGACCGGTATGACATATGACAGTGATCACATGACCACAGTAAAATGACTGTCAGGTGTCAGGCTAGCAACGGCTATTAAACAAACACGAGGTGTCAGGCTGGATTCAGACAGATTAGGGTCACTGGATCTAGTAAGCTTCGCTTACACGGGTACGGACATTGGGTGGAGCTAATCGGAACGATTACCCAAAAATTGACCAATGGCATTGCACTTTAATTTGTTTAAACAATTTAGAAAAGAAGACAAACTGTCATTTTTCAAATTGACGTGACATTGACATTTTGATGCTCGATGCAAAATGTAAACAATCACAAAGGTTTTCGACTAAAATTTTGGGTGTTTCCTAAGGATATTTGACTAATTTTAATTTCCTTTTAATTTTTCGAGTTGAATTCCAATACTTTTGCATGTGCACTCATATTGACAATACTGCAAGTAATATTTGTAACGTGGCTAGAGGAATGTTGAAACAATACCACGAGTTCTTTAGTACAGTTCATATTTTAGGTCGCTAGACATTAAATTCGATTTAATTCTGAAGATTTTCCTGGAATTTTCAAGAAAATGATAAACCTGATTTGAAAATTTAAGCATTGAAGTGAGTACCTACTTTGTCAAACAATAATATTTGGCAATAAAATGTAGAGATGCAGTTCATGTTGACTGTCATTATCTATTTTTCTAGGAATACATTCTATAATATCTATACCATAATAGCATATTCTAAAAAATTATCTTTGAAACTTCATGAATGTTCGTTTTATAAAGATATATACATATACAGATGAAAGTCTAATTCAACACAGGTAAAAAAATGTGAATGAACTAGGATGCCCTATCTTTTAGGCTACCTACGCTGACAACTGATTTAATAATTTGTATGTTTGATACTTCGGAAATTAACACTATTTCAATCAAGTTACTGGGATTAACAGCAGATTTATACAACAGTTTCAAATAAGATGAAATGGTCATCTTTTTGAATAATAATTGTTCATATGGAATAGTAAGTAATGTTGAACTTCTTATAGTGAATGCTCACTTCGTAAATTTGTGTATTTGGTGATTCTTTCTCAGAATTTCCCATTTGAAGAAATAACTTCTACTTAAGTCCCAGGTGAACATCGAGAAAGGTCCATTTAATTCAAGGTGAAGTTTGTTTTCATTCGCGTTCTATACAAAACTATAATCTAGTAGAAAATAGTTAATAACTCATCACTTGGAATGGAAAATAGTTTGTGACTTTTGTCATTGTTTTTACAGTTTTTAACTGAACAAATTTTCATTTCAAAATTTTGAATTTCAAATCAGAATGAAGAATATTGTGTAAGTTGCACTCGGTTAAACTTTATATGCAGCTTTCTTTTTGGGAGTTTCAAGCCCCGGTGCAGCTAATTTTAGCTTTACCATTGGTTGAAAAATGACATGTGTCAAATTCCACCAATAGTGAAGCAAGAATTAGCTGCCCCGGGGCTTGAAACACTCAAAAAGAAAGCAGCAATACTCAACAACACAGACCACGTTAATTATTTTTGCTTAACAAGCATACACGAACACGAAAGGCGAGTTCTGAAATTCAACAGTAACTTCCGTCAGTTCTATCACCGATGCCTCTCTCTCTGTTTGTCGTTCGTCACAAACAGAGAGAGAGAGGAATCAGTGACAGAACTGATGGAATTTCCTGTTGAATTTCAGAACTCGCCTGAACTCAAACACTTCTTCTTCTCATATTCTCCGAATTCGTATAAACAAATTATCCTACATTGCGATTGGCTGATTTTTGGGTATCTTCTGGGATTGGCTAATTTACAACAATTTTCGCCAGGGCCTCGCCCATTGTCCGTACCCGAGTAAGCGAAGCTTACTAGATCCAGTGACCCGAAGGCTGGATTCAGACAGATCCGAAATCCGATCGTACGACGATCCAATAGCTCTCTGATTGGTCTGAATTTAAATTCAGACCAATCAGAAAGCTATAGGATCGTCGTACGATCGAATTTCGGATATGTCTGAATTCAGCCTAAGACAGATTCGAAATCCGATCGTACGACGATCAGATAGCTCTCTGATTGGTCTAAATTCAAATTTAGTTGCAAATTCAGTTGCAAGCCGTATCTTTAAATATGTTCCGTAAATCGTTTCGGTTAACCAGAGCGGTTGACAGCGGTTTTGGCCGGTTGACAGCGGTTACTGAATTTTTCGATATACGGAACGCTTGTCACTTGTCATACAGGGCCTCGATTCTTGAAAATGAGGGAGTAGAGCAATTGAGAGAAAGTAGGCGTGTCCACGGTCTTCTCACGAGTCACGAAACCACATTCTTGAACGAAATGACAGTAGAACAGCAGTCCCTGGTGAGCAATTAATACATCTCCTACGATTTGTAATAGAACGAGGCAAGGAACACTAATTCTTAAGTTATGTTTTTCTTGATGTATTGAGTGAGTGGTCAAGATTATATTTAGAATATATTTCCTTCTATGTTCTTCACTTGTTCAAAGTAATGTTTATTTGGTTACGTATTTTTTTGTCGTATATGAGCTAGAACATTTTTTAATTTTGAAGAAAATGTTTGGTTTCAGGTAACCGATCATGTGATATTAATTCATTAATTATTCAATCTATTTGCCACTAACTACCACAACGACATAAATGAAACATTGCATGTCATTTTTGAATTACATTGGAAAAATAATTTTATTGTATCTTCTATGTATACTTTCCAAAGCGAGATCCGCCATAATCTATTTATAGAGTACCTATTCAACTATAGATATTTTTTATGATCATATACATTTTATGAAGTTTATTATTTTCTGATCATTGCCAACAGATAACAGTTTTCGAATATTTTGCAGTTTTGTTCATTATGAAAAATTAATTCTGATTCTGTCCAAGCTAATAAAATACATTTCATATTCATCAATATTCAATAAAAAATACATTTCATCCGATGAACTAACAATCATCCAAATTAGAAAACTTTGAAAACATTAAATCAAACTAGAAAACTATGTAAAAACAATGAACCCAACTAGGAAACTTCGTAAAAATGAAAAACTGAACTGGAACACAGTGAAAGCAGTAGAATAAACCGGAAAATCTATGAATAAGCTCTGGCAATAACTTTTTGTTATATTATTTGTTAATGGAGACAACAATTATTCCATAGCATTATCCATTTTCAATTTTTCGGAATGGACTACCATGAAAACCACAGAATAAGAAAAAAAAGAAAACTAACTGTAATGGACTATGGAGTTTTTGAACTTAGTTCATATTCTTAACCCTCAGAAAACCTGTAAAAAAATCTCATTTGGATGCCCTGAAATTTCTACACTTGCTACAAGGGCAAAATTCCTGGGACTGAATGTTGATACACACCTCAACTGGAAATCGCAATGTCAAGACCTCATTTCCAAACTCAACACAATTGCTTATCAATATAGAAATATTAGAGGAATTTTAAACCTGGATCAGTTGTTGCAGCTCTATTATGCGCAAGTCGAAAGTAGGCTTCGGTATGGTGTTACCTTCTGGGGAACATCTACTTCAGCACCGAATGTCTTCATTGCTCAAAAGCGTATTATTCGGTCAATGTTGGGACTAACCAATCGGACTTCATGTAAAAATGTTTTTAAAGATCTTAAAATTCTAACACTGCCATCAATTTTCATTTTAGAATTATGTTTGTATCTGTTTAAAAACAAGAATGAATTTCTCCGGAATGACACCAAGCATATGTACAATACCCGAATTAAAGACAACTTCATTGTACCGTTTTCGAGAATAAGAATAACTCATAATGCTCCAAATTCCATGGCACCAATTATATTCAATTCACTTCCTAATGACATCAAAGAAATAAGCAATTCAATATATATTTTCAAAACGAGACTGAAGGAGTTTTTGATAGAGAATAGTTTCTATTCGGTAGAAGAGTTTTTAAAACGGCGATTTTGATAAAACTCAACATAGATTATTTATATTTTTATATTTACTCATATTTGTACTGGGTTCTCCCTGTAGGTACCAATTGTGTTTTATTTTGTTTTATTTTAATTTTGTTTTGTTACATGTAAATTGTGCTATATTATGTTGTTTTTTAACTAGAGATAATTCACCTCTACACTTTTGACTTCTTCCATACAGTTTGTACTGTCTTAAGGAAATAAACGATATTCTATTCTGTCAAAAAATAGTTGTTTATGATTGGTTAGAACCTTTGGAAACATTGCTTGTCGGGGAACACTCATTCGAAAACGTTCAAAAATACCGACTTCTCGTTTTGAATCGAGGGAGTAGAAACAAGTCGGGGATCGCTCCCTGGGAAGGTTTTTATTCTATCGCCGTCGAGAATCCGGGCCCAGAATCGTAATAATAGAAGGAAAAAGACTTTATTGAAAATTAGAAGAAGAAATTTTACCTACCGGATCCATTTGACCTTAATTGATTATTAATTGTATTCTTTATGGCACTATATAAATCCAATGTCTTTCTGTGCCTCATATTATATGCTCATATCAGTTTCACTTGTAAGTTTTTCGTGTACAAAACTAGAATTATAAACCTGGTATTTGCTTAAATTTTTTTATATTTTCATAATTTTCGTTCCTTGCTCATTGAAATTGAAATGGATTCTTCGATTAGGTATCAAGAATAAATAAAAAAAACAGTAATAAAAGAGTAAAAATAATGCCAATCTACCTCCTCACAACTAACCACATCCAAAACATCAGCGAAATACACCACAGACAGACCAACTTTGACCAACTCAAAGTACATATACAGTGTGACCCATTTTTAATGGAAACACCCCCCTAAAATTTGAAGTTGTAAACCGATTTTAATAATTTTTTTTTTGAAATGTCAAGTACTGAAAGGTCTACCTTGGGACAAAATTTGAAATGTTCATTCCAATTTTCAGGGCATACTACGATATTTTTTCTTAGTCGAAAATCGGTATTTTTTATTAGCGATTTTTTTATTGAAAAAATCACTACGCCACTGGATTCACAGTGCCTCTAAACAGGTGTGACCAAAATTTCATGAAAAAATATTCATTATTAACAAAGTTATGACAACTCAAAAATTCGAAAACTCACACAGCTAACAGTCACAAAAAACACCCTATGAGAATATTTTTTTTATGATTTCAACAATAAAGTGCCACCAGATGAAAAAAAAAACAAATAGCGTAATTTTTTTTAATGAAAATAACGAAATTACATTCACACAATTCAACTAACAATGAAACAAAACAATTTTAATAAACGTAACTATGATAACTAATTATTGAAATGTTTCGATTCAGTGCAACAATTAATTCTAACTCATATTCTAGTAGCCTCTACTAATCCACCACGTAGTTCGATACATTTGTCGTAGCGCTTACGAATGTTTCTGATTACGTTCCTTAGTTCTTGAGGGGTTATATCTGCACATACCTGTCGAATTCTTGCACAAAGTTCATTTCTATCTCTTGAGCGGTTTTTGTAAACCTTTTGTGTGAGAAGTCCCCAGAGAAAAAAGTCCAAAACTGTGAGGTCTGGAGATCTGGGTGGCCACTCTATAAACGGACTACCACGGCCTATCCATCGGTTTGTAAAATGTTCGTTAAGCCATTGCCTCACAGCTCTGGCATAATGAACTGAACACCCATCTAACTGGAAAATTAAATTTGATCGTTCATTGATTGGCAGCTCGTGAATAGCATCCCACAACTCTGTGTTTAAAAATTCTAGAAACCTCTGCGCATTAATGTTTTCCTCAAAAAAGAAAGGACCAATAATTCGTTTGTTCAATATCCCACACCAGACGTTGACTTTTTGGGAATACTGGCTTTTACAATTTATTACCCAGTTAGGATTATCCGCTGCCCAATAGCGACAGTTCTGTGATGACACTACTCCATTTGTAGTGAAAGTGGCTTCGTCGGTATATAAAATATTTTGTAGGAAATTTCTATTGTTTAAATATTCCCCTTGGGCCCATAAACAATATTCCAGACGTCTTGCTTCGTCGCCTTCTTGCAGTGTGTGTAAAAATTTTGGCTTGAAAGGTTTAATATTCTTCGCCTTGAGACATCTCCGAATAGTTTCTCGTGGAATATTCAAATCTAAAGTGGCATTCCTTATACTGGCATTAGGATTATTTCCGAAATAATCTAAAATGATTTGATCATTCCTGTCATTCCTGTTTCGTCTTTGTACAGGATTACTTTTTAACATCATTTTTGATACTGCACCAGTTTCATTGAATATTTTATTTATTTTATTTACCGTACCGCAGCTAATACGAGGACGATCTGGATGTCTCTCATTAAATACTCGACAAACCTCTCTAGCACTTCTAACGTCATCTCCCGAAAGGCGTACAATTTCAATTTTCTCTCTTACGCTCAATCTTGCAGCCATGACACAAAATAATTCGAAGAACTGTAAGGTGAATATTGTTGACAATAGTACACTTGAATCTTTCACAAGTGTCAAACTGTAATATCATTTCCATGGCAACTAAGATTTAAATTGAAAAATCTATTAGGTCTTAGTTTTAGTTAATTTGCGTGAAAACTTGAATGTAATTCCGTTATTTTCATTAAAAATATTTACGCTATTTGTTTTTTTTTTCATCTGGCGGCACTTTATTGTTGAAATCATAAAAAAAATATTCTCATAGGGTGTTTTTTGTGACTGTTAGCTGTGTGAGTTTTCGAATTTTTGAGTTGTCATAACTTTGTTAATAATGAATATTTTTTCATGAAATTTTGGTCACACCTGTTTAGAGGCACTGTGAATCCAGTGGCGTAGTGATTTTTTCAATAAAAAAATCGCTAATAAAAAATACCGATTTTCGACTAAGAAAAAATATCGTAGTATGCCCTGAAAATTGGAATAAACATTTCAAATTCTGTCCCAAGGTAGACCTTTTAGTACTTGACATTTGAAAAAAAAATATTAAAATCGGTTCACAACTTCAAATTTTAGGGGGGTGTTTCCATTAAAAATGGGTCACACTGTATGTGTCCTGTGATCAAATTACCACTGTAACCGATAAAATTCAGCGGTTGTTCGGGTTACAGATTTAATGACAACTTTAACAGACCACGCCTATTCTAATAAACATATCGGTTTCACCGGTTACAGCGATTTTGACAGGAACCGCGTTCCGTAAATATAAAATTTATAAAATTTTTGATTTACGGGACACTAAATTTGTAACCAGGTTAACCGAAACGATTTACGGAACATATCCTTCAAGTATTCCCACGGGGCATGGCCCAGCTCTTCAGGTTGACTGAGAGTCATTCGATATCTGAAGTTAAGCAACGTCGAGCGCGGTTAGTACTTGGATGGGTGACCATGCAGGGAAATACTGTGTCGAAAGCCCGTACAGCTGCAGCGAAATAGCATATCATAGCTCGCAGACAATATATCAATGAGCACAAGATATATTGAGGATATGCCGTCCTTCGGAGGGGACGTAAAGCCGTCGGTCCCGAGTTCATGGATGTTGGGCTCGTTAAATATCCCTACCTCTGGTTGGAATACCCGAACTGCAATTCTTGAGTCATGCGGATTAATTTCATACGAACACAACACAAAGTCGTATACGGATTTATTTCAAAAATAGAGGGCCAGGGGTGCTATTTTCAAATCAAATTCGTATACGAAACCGATATTGTTTCGCAGTTCAGTAACCGTATTCCATATAGCTCCATCTCATTACACTCGCATAGAAATCTGTTCGCATACATTTGAAAATAGTACCCCTCAGAGGGTTCGGCAAAAATTTCCGGTTGGGGGAACTGTGGTCACCGGCGTCGGTGATTGGCCTTGGTAGCGGAAATAGGCCGACGTTGAATAAAGAAAAAAAAAGTATCTCCACAGAATGATTGAACTACTAGAAGCGAATCGGTAACCTAACACAATTTAATTGTCCCAAAAATATTTGACCTTGGCCGAACTTTCGCGGACTACACTGAAAAACTTCAAGTAACATGCGTCAAATTATTTAGCTGTCTTCATCTGACTCACTGAAGCGAAAGCAAGGGAATATTTAAGTACGCTCTCATTGGTGCACTTTGGGAAGGCGAGTTTTGTATAGTAGTTTAATCATTCTGTGTTATTTCCACAGACCACCCTGGTTGGCCTGGTTTGTGGTTATTTCTTGGGCGGTAAATATGGGGAAATTATTTGTTAGGTCCATAATCAGTGGTTAGGTCATTTTGGGTTGCAGCAGTCTTAGAGCGAATCTTCATACATCCGAATTCCGCATTTTTTGTACAAAAATATTTAAAACTTTGTAGTTCTTGTTTTAACTTTGATAGTAGATAAGGTCTGAAAGTAATGAAGTATTTATTTTTAACCAAAGTATTAAACAGAGGTCAATAAAAAAAACTAAATCGTTGTAGTTCTTGTTTTAACTTTGATAGTAGATAAGGTCTGAAAGTAATGAAGTATTTATTTTTAACCAAAGTATTAGACAGAGGTCAATAAAAAAAACTAAATCGTTGGTTCTCTCTCTCTGTTATTGCTTGGTCTTTGCTTCCGTACGGCGCATTCAGCCATAAATCGTTGGTTACTCTCGGACGAAAAATGACACCAGTCGTTAACTACTCAATAAGAGCCCAGATTCTATTTTACGAATTCGATTATCGAATTGGTTAGAATATGCATATATTTCAGTACAGAGCCTGGTACAGTCACAGTCTGAGCTAGTCGACAATCGAGTTCGTGAAATAGAATCTGGCCTCAGGGCTATTCACTAAGTAAAGTGGTTATCGCAGTTGCTAACCGTCGTAGCAACTCTGATAATTACTTGCCATAATGACGGTGGTAAGCTGTTTTTCCTTAACAAGATATCTAAAGCAGTTGCCTGTAAACCACTACTCACTGCAACTGGTCATTATAGTAGCGACTTAACTTGAAAAGTGAATACCAATTTCGCGCTTAGCAACTGACCTTGAACATAACGACAATTTTTAGTCGCTATCCATAACAACTCTGCTTAGTGAATAGCCCTGAATATTTGTCGGAAACTTGGTTGCCGTTTAGCTAATCACTTTTCAGGAAACTAAGCAGGAAACCATAGTCCGATTCTTTTGAGAATATGACAGCAGCGGTTGTGGAATGCATAACCCTGATTTTGTTTACTTTTAAATCATACCCAGAATTTCATCCTGGATTCGGATACTAGAAGGTCAGCCATAAACCCCAAGGGCCAAGTTGTACATACAAGTGAACTGTGGTTCAGCAACTTAACCAAGATCAGTTAGTGCCAGGTGGTTATATGTAGATACTCGCGAGCGAACTGTGTGGTTCAAGTAAACCAAGTTCAGTTGCTAAGCATAAGCCATTAGAATCGTTTGTTGCTTGACAACTGAGCTCGGTTCACTTGAACCACGATAATTCTCTGGAGTAAGTACAACTGGCCCTTATCAAGCAACGAATATTCCATTGGTTAATGCTTAACAACTAAACATAGTTCACTCGAACTGTGGACCTTGACCTGATTCGTAGAACTGGGCCTGAGGCATAAGAAGTGTACTTGGATTTTATTAAACTGGACCCGAGTAGTACAACGGCAGCGAGAAGAAAAACATTATTATCAGTATCTGAGACCTAAATAGATGTTAACTGCCTTGAAAAATTAAGTCAAATTTGGTGAGCGGTATAATTGATACCCAATGTCTGGACATAGTCTAAGGATCCCTGGATCTGGACCAAAGTCTAGAAAACAAGGTATCTCATTATTTCTGCTACTGCCCAACAGATGACGAATATCGTCGATGTATAATTTGTCCACTCATCAGAATTACGTTTTTTGAAAATTCCTGAGAAAAGGATTATGGCGCATAATACCATCAATTCAGTTTCTCTGTAGAACATTAGGAAAACATGCGAATTTGTGTAAGGCCTTCAACTACTGTTCTAATAGACGTATTATCTTGCAAAGAAAATACAGTAAGATTTTTTCTCATTTATAGACTGAATATGTCCTTATGCAGTAGATTTCAACCTTACGTGTATAGTTTTGCATGACCGAAATTCGATTTGCATTAAGTTTCTTCGAATGGTGTGAGTAGTTTAGAAATGTGATTCCTTACTGACCGTTGTGTAAAGGTATTTTCTGGCGCTCTTGTATTCAAAACTTATTCATCTCTCCATCTCTCTCTCACTATACGGCTAGCCGTATGCGACAGAGACGGAGACAGACGAATACGTTTTGAATACATGAGCGCCAGAAAACGCCTTAAATATAATAACATTTATGATAATAACGTAAGGTAATAACATTGTATTTAGATTACATAGTAGGCTCACCTTATGGACTTATCATTGGAGGACGATGGAGGCGAAATGTAGTTGGCAGCACCGTCGAATGGATGCAGACGTTTATTAAGGTTGAAAATCGCTTGTTTTCGTTACACCCGACAGACTGGATTGTAACAGGACCGGCATCGGCTATTTCGTAGCTTTACCGTACCTTTCACTTGGATTATATTCATATATTTGTTGTGTTTAATATCGTTATTGTTCACAATTTACGAATAGTTGATATTTATATGAAGTTTATTCACTTGGTTTTATTTATCAGAGAGCTACAGTATTGATTGACACCAATTTTCGGGTGTAGCTGAATTGCAGGTCAGCAAATGATCCCCGAGTTATTTTTAAATTAAACAGAGGTGAAACTCGACCAAAAACCTGCTTCAGTGGAGAAAAAAAATCAACCCTTCACCCCCTTCTTTCGAAAATGAGAAAAAAACTTTTGATGGCGAATCAACCTTATTGTAGGTTGTATTATACAGAGGTGAAACTCCACAAAATCTATTTTTGTTTCAAATATCCGAGAGAACGGGGGTGATTGGTTTGATTTTTGTAACAAAAAATTAATACACAAGGTCTAGTTTCTGTAAGAATTTTTGCCGACTGCAAGTTTGTTGTTTGAATTCCGAGAGAACAACGTTAATTCTTCATTAAAAGCTTCCGTCCATGGTAATATTACCAATAAATGCCTACACTTCAAACAATCAAAAACTGAACATAAACTTCTTTGACATCCCAACCCTCTGGAATGGTAATCTACCAAAGAGTAGAAAAATCACCTCCATTTGCTCATATCATTACTTTGAATAAACGAAATTATTTTCCGGACTTTTTGAAGGCGGTACTAGAATTATTCAGGTTCAATTAGCATCTGAACAGTTGAAAATTTTGTGAAACATACGATAGTGTGCTTACCAATTGCGGAATTCAAGTTTGTGTGACCTACTCGATAATAAAAAAGACGATGAATTTAATGAAGATATAAATTTTGACTCTGATTCTTCTAGTACCAGTACCTCCTCAAATGTTCATCCTATAACAACAGAATCATTCAATTTGGAGAATTGTTCTGTTAGCTATTTTGCAGAATATCTGGTAAGAAGCTCATCAAAAAATATCATTGTCAATATTGTTGCCAAATTTTAGAAGGAGATGAGAATCTTGAAAATTAGGATGAGTTACTCATATTTTATAAAAGCTTCAATGTAGAGAATGAAAATTCCTTGAAAACTCCAACTCAACTGATGAAGAATTTCACAAAAATCTGCATGAAAGAGTTTAGCGATAATATCGAACAATGCATTACTAAGAAGGTGGTCAAGGGTTTAGAAAAAATAGTAAAAAAAAAAGTGGAAAAGCGACTTCCCAATTGGTGGCACATCAATGAAACCTGTAGAGAACAGAGACAGTATATACTGAAATTATTATTAAGAACATTAATTTATAAGTATTGTAAGACTGTTTCGAAATCAATGAAAACTCGAATAGGTAGTAACAATGTGAAATTATCAATCTTACAGCATAGTTGAATTTCTATTAAATTTTTTTATTATAAATGTATGTCTTTAAACCCTCCTCTATATGCACGCTTCGGTCACATATGCTTTCGCTCTGAGCACTCTATCTCTTCGATTTATTATAAACGACAGCTTGGGGCCAAGTTAGCGCTGAGAGCTCACAATAAATGACCTTAGGTAGAATTGTTCGATACACCTCAGGTCACGTGATCAAAAATCCTGATCCGAGATGTGATTGAAAAACTGAAACAAAATTTGTGTTCGGTATGTATTGATCTGTCAGGACTTCTGTTCGCTTACACCATAACGTGTTTGACAACTGTTGTTTATGACACTTTAAGGTAAAACACGATTAAATTTAATTTGAATAAACACAGTGTTCATAGTACATTCGCTTGAAAAAGATACAGTGTATCGAAACATGTCGCAAAGACATTACATTATGTGGAAATTTAATCGTGTTTCACCTTATAGTCTCACAACTATGGTTTCCTTCAAGTAACCGCCACCTCAACAAAAAATAAAACTACTGTTTTTTATGCATTACTTACATTCCAATATTCAACTACATATAATATGGATCTATTTACTCTAAATTATATAACTTAAATGGCCGACTTGGTGAAAATACATAAAAATTTCATTGAAAATCAATTGTGTGATTTCCACTAGACAGTTTGCCGAACCGCTACACGTGTTTCACTATAGAATAGCTTCTGTAGGCCTGAAAAAGCTATTGTGTAGTAAAGCACGTGTAGCGGTTTGGCAAACTGTCTAGTGGAAATCACACAATAAAGTGTTTTTTTGATAACGTCAATTATATTATTAGTTTTGTCTAAATCGCTGAAATATTCATGTCAGATATTTTTCATACGTATTTGTAGAAATATTCATGAATTAACACTCCACTTCAATGTTACGAATATGATTACACTATTTCAAGCGAAAAGTACTCATAGTTTATTAGTCAACTTTTTTGAATTAATTTGCTTACAATTTTTTCAATACGGGCCTGTCTCGACTCCACGTGCCGGTCAAAAAGATCGCTGTAGCGATGATATTTCTATCCAACAGTGAATACATTAGCGTTAGCCTACTAGGTAGTCTATATACAATGGTAATAACAATTGATTGAAGATAGCTTTATCTACTGCCCAATAGATGGAGAAATGAAAAGAAAAAAATTCAGAACCCTGAAAGTACAGGAAATTATATTCTGATCCACGACTATTAAAAAAAATACTTGGACATCCAACCATAACTAGCAACATATGAATATAAAAAATACTACTTATATTTATGACGAACGCTTGAGATATTTCGAGAACCGTGAGAGATAAAGATCCAAAAATTTGAAAGGGTTTAACCCCCGGTCAATTCAGAAAGATCAGTTCAGATCTAACGTGCGGTGGAATAAAGTCAGATATTTATATCATTTATTTACGACTAACACATAATGTATATTTTAATGGACCTGAAGACGAATGAAGCTTGCGGATCTGATGGAATCCCAGCAATTTTTCTGAAAGCATGTGCCCCCGAATTGACATCAGTACTTTGCGAATTATTTAACCTTTCATATATAACTTTAGGTTTTTTCCTAGAGGACAGTAAGAGTTCAGCCAGTTCCTAAACAAGGAAAGAAAACTTTACGTTATGATTATAGACCAATTGCATTTTTTTCTATCATTTCCAAAGTCATAGAAAAAGCAATCAATATGAAACTTATCAAATATCTAGAGAAATCAGGAATAATTAATGGTCGACAATACGAATTTTGCCTTCAAATATCAACCGCAGTGACTTATTGGCTTATGTGGCTCATATTTAGCATCAAGGCCTCCTTTCTAAACTGCCGTCTTATAGTTTGCCTCCTCAGTTGTGTGTTTTGTTGAAGTGTTTCTGATAGGTCTCTGTATGTGGTTGTTGATGGAGTATCATCTAACGTTCTCCCAATAAACGCAGGTGTTCCACAGGGTTCAATTCTGGCGCCCACTTCGTTTCTGCTTCATATCAATGATTTTCTCGAGAAAACATCTTGTTCAGTACATAGTTTTGCGGACGATAGTACTCTTCATACTAATAGTTTCTCTTCCAGAGTCCCCCTACCAGTTCGAGAAACAAAAATTCAAAAAAACATTCACGTCGATAAAATTAACGATGACTTGGTAAAAAAAAGACTGTTTTTTATTTTTTTGTTCGGAAGTGTCAATGAACTAATAAGCATGATTCTTTATATTTACTCTATCTTTGTGTACAAGAACGACTACAGGGTATTTCTTGATAATATGCTGATATTTAGATATATTATTTTTGGGAATATTCCCAAAATTAAACTGATATGTCCTCAAGGTCTCAACTTTTCAACTATAGGGTGATATTCAATGAATGTTCTCTATTCTAATAACTTTGGTTCAGTCCTAAATATCATTAATATATAATGTAGTATCTCCTATTATTCATTTTATAATCCTACAATTATTTCATTTGATAAATCATTGAAGTTTCATAACAACAATAATAACTCATTTTTTGAAGCAGACAATGCATACCGAGTTTCACGAAAATCTCCACGGTTACACCGAATAGCGTTCTTTTGCTAACTTCAGCAGATTTTTCTCAAATAAATTGTCTCCTTTAATATTAGCATTTTATTCAGAAACACTGTGTGTATATTTGTGAAATAGAGATTTTGTCTTCATAATCATTCGAAAATGTGCTTATCTTTAACCCACTTTCAGATTTGAAACTGACCAACTGTTCACTCAGAAGACAAACTCGGCCAAATCTCTTGATGCATTTCCGACTCCGCCTTCTTTTACACGAAATGTCATTCTGCTCAATGAAATTCAGGAAGTGCTAAGATCCCAGATAACGTGTGCACACCGCAACGCACTTACTCTTCAATAACTAGCTCCCTAGTTTCCACAAATGACACGTTACCGTTTTATTTGCCATTTTCCCAAGTAGCCTGAAGGCCACTCCATTATTTAAAAAAATGCCATAAATATTTCAAGTAATTCCACAGTTGCTATTTGCAGCAATCCTCCTGAAACACAACGAAAATGCACGAGATATTATTGGCATTCCGAACGTATTTATTAAAACTAAAGCTGAATTGTGAAACATTTCAACCTTTATGTGGGCAAATGACATCTACAAAGAATAATCATATCGACACTTTTGAAATTCGTTTTAAGTGCCATGCCTACTTGAAACACGAGATGTATCAAAATCTCACACATATCAATTTCTTATTTGCAGATTCACACGAAAGGGAAACCCTGTAATGTTCAAAGAACACCGCCAGAATGGGACAGGAGATACGAATTAACATTCACTCTGAATTTTTGAAATTTGTTAGCATCAGTAAAAACCTCCTTCGGCAAGGAATTCCAAATCTCAGCTGTTCTATTGAGGAAAGATCCCTGAGCAATAGAGCTTCGACAGTTCTCCAAATTCACAACAAAGGGGTGGGAATTCTGTGCTCGTCGAGTCATCCGTGTAGTTATTGCCAAGGGGGAAACGATTGATAACAATTCAGAAGAGCACCGACCGTAAAAATATCTTTAGACGAGAAACAAGTCTCCGTCCCTTCTACAATGTTCCAAAGAAGTGAGAGAGTCTGTGAGCAAAGAATCACCAACAAGATGAATTGCCTTCCTCTGAATAGAATCAAAGAGCCTCAATGAATGTTATGGTGACGAACTACCCAAATAGCACAAGAACGTCCAATAGATGTCCACTGGATGTATGTTATGGACTAAACGTTCATCTACTGGACGTCCAGATAAGGTACATGAAACATCCAATGAACGTTCTATTGACATCCAGGGACCAGGACTTCGGACATCCAATGGGGGTCCATAATAAACGTCCATTGAACGTACATTGTATGTTCAATGGATATCCATCGGACGTACATATTAAGTACAATGAATATCAATTGGACGTACATATTGAGTACAATGGATATCCACTGTACTTTACATGTACGTCCGATGGATATCCATTGAATATACAATGTACGTCCAGTGGACGTTCATTATGGACCCCCATTGAATGTCCAAAGTACTGGGCCCTGGATGTCAATAGTACGTCCAGTGGATGTTACATGAATCTCATATGGACGTCCATTGGAAGATCGTACATATATCCAGTGGACATCCATTGGACGTTCTGGTGCTATTTGGGTGAGAGTAGAACTATTCATAACTGAAAATGGCACAATATCTTCAAATATATTTATCACTTCTCCTTATATGCTGAATATAAAACAAGAATAAAGTCTGAAACTCTTTTAAATATAAGTAAACCCACATTCGGGATAAAAATTTTTCTTGTATATTTGATAAGAAACCAAACTTAATACTGACTATATTCATGAATTTAACATTAATATTTTCAGTTCTGAATCAAACAAGAGTCAGAAAAAAGCCGTTCGTATTATGTCAAATAAACTATCTATCTATCTATCATTAGTTAGATCATTGTTGGAGTACGCTTCAATAATCTGTTGCCCATACTATGAGATACACAAAAACCAAATTGAAGCTGTACAAAATACTTTCCAGTATACAAGTTAGGTTTAGGAAGAGGAGAATATGCATAAAACAACATAAGAGATCAGATGAATCTATCATCTTTGGAGAATAGAATTATTTTAGATGTATTTTTTTTAAACAAAATTTCATCTGGCAACATCAACTGCAAAGAGATTTTATCTTCAATCAATTCGAATGTCAACAGACAGACCAGAGTCAGTAACGAAATATTCAAAATACCGTTTCATTCCACAAATTATGGTTTTTTTCTATCCTATCATGCACGCGCATGCTCACAAGTGGAAATACGTATCAACAGGTTGATATCTTTAGCAGCTCCACAAATACCATTAAAATTGAACTGAGTCGCATCATTTCCTGAAACACTTCCTTTATTCCAGTCTATGACGATGAAAAAGTGTAAACTGTGTATTTATCCCATACAGCACCGATTCGTATGAAAATTTGGATATAGGTTCTACTCACCCTCTTTTTCAAAATCTACCCTGTGCCGAGGGTTGCTTTTTGAGGGGGGGGGGTAAAAACCACCCCTATTCGAAAAAAAAATTCAAAATTTTGATTGGAGAATGCTATAAACTGAAATCATATTTATATCAGTAAAATCAATCAATTGATAATTCTTAATATAATTTATGGTTCAGTGATCAGTGTCAGCCCTTCACCCCCTCCCCTTATGACAGAATACCATCAGAAAATAATAAATAATTAACATTATTTCGCAGTTATTCAACTTATATCAATATCTATTTGCATTCAATTTGAGATTTAACTCCTATCTACCATCTACTTTAAAGTTGAGGTTGTGTCTGGATTTGATTTTTATTCATCAGAGGTGAAAACTACTCCTTTTCAAAAAAATTACAAAATACTAGTTTTGAGCGTGCAGTTATCTGTTGGACAATTTCTGATCTATTAAGCAGTTTCGACCCCTAAAAACCACCCTTATAATAGTTTTCATTAAAATATTGAATCGAAATTGTTTTGGAGTAACCGGGAAACCCAACTGTATGAACATTCAGATTGAGACTCTACTTTAAAGTTTCCTCTGTACTCGGGTTCTCTTTTGATTTTTCTCGGGTGAAAACTACCCCGTTTAAAAAATGTTGAGTCTACTACAACAGCACTAGACAACTTTTCAACTCCACTTCAAAATACAAGTACCGACTGGCTAATAAAACATTTAGACTTCCATTCCATTGTCTCATCGAATTTTCTCGACAATTTATTCATTTATATATATATATATATATATATATATATATATATATATATATATATATAGTTCCACTAGGCCTGAAATATAGTTACTATTGCTGCTTTCTTTTTGAGTGCTTCAAGCCCCGGGGCTCTTAATTCTAGCTTCACTAATGGTGGAATTTGACACATGTCATTTTCCAACCAATGGTAAAGCTGAAATTAGCTGCCCCGGGGCTTGAAACTCCCAAAAAGAAAGCTGCATATGTGTATTCTTCAATATACTAATGTACATACTCTAATTTCTACAAAAATTGTTTTTGGTTTTTTTACCCATAACTCGGTTAGTCTTCAAGCAATCAAATCCACCAAAGAAGTATTCTGTAGCTTTTTTTCAAGAGCTATAAGCTCATTCACATGATTTTTCGTTCCAGAATATATTTTTGAAAAGGTTCATGCTGAAAGGGCTCAAAAAAGGTACTTTGCGCGAACCCCAACATTATTCAACTGGCCATATCTTACTCTATTTTCATCCTGCAGAGAAAATAAACCACCAAAATTTTCAGAGAAGAATAACCTTCAATTTTGTTCTCCAGAAAATTTTGTATGTGATCAATACTTCTCGAGTTATTTCGAAGAAATGGTGATTTTTCGCTGAATTACGTATATGATTTTTTCTCTTCAATCTAATTTTTTCCCAAAACTACGTACTTTCAATTGATGAAGAACTCAGAACTCATTATAAGAACATGAATGAAGTGAATTATGCAGTAACAACGATTTTTTTTCAAAGGGGGGGGGGAGAGAGAGGATGAGTTATTCACATTTTTTTTTTCAACGAAAAAATAGGATTTAATATTATTTCCTTCATACCTCGGTCAGTTTTGATGCTAGAAACTTTTTTAGATAACAAAAATGAAGGATTTTTGAAGGACTCCAAAAAAGGTCTCAGGAGTTTTTCCCGATAAATGCATTGGTTTTTGGTTATTGTACGTAGAAACTTTCCATTTTGGCGTTTGAAAATACCAATCAACTTTCAACAAGCAATTATTCAGTTTGTAGTGGGTTTGCGTACATCACCAATAAACGATTGCCTTTGTTTTTTCAAAAGCTATAATTTTGCTCTTCGCAGGTTTTTCGATTAGATGCATTATTTTCCAGTTATTCGCGAAAAAGGATCGGAAAACGTGTTTTTTCTACTGAAAACCGAAAATTTCACTCGTGAATAAGTCGAAAACTATTGCTTTTCAGAAGAAACTTCATTGAACAAAAAGTGCTTAGAATTAGTCAATCTAATGATTTCCGCACTTATTTCCAATAAAAAATTCTTCACCCCCAGGGAGAAAGCAACCCTCGGCACAGGGTAGATTTTGAAAAAGAGGGTATGTAGATCCTAAATCCAAATTTTCATGCGTATCGGTGCTGTATGGGATAATTACACGGGAAAACGGTCATAGACTGGATACCTTTCATTGTTCTGTAATATTATTTCACTATTATACATGGTTTTGTACTTTATATTGTATTATACCGTTATATTTGTCGTGTGTTCACATTATTAGTATTGTACTATGTATTTATCTTTAGTTAGCTTTAAGATTTTACATTTTTTTTTCTCTCAAAACAAATTGTAATTGGGACTACCCGTTAAATAAATAAAAATTACAAAAACAAGAATAGAAATCAATGTGTTGTAGAGCAAAAAAAGCGTTCTGATGCAAATGTTCGATCAAATTTTTTTCAACGATGAAGTTCAAATATTGCAATAAACTATGCTTGGTAGAATCTTGTTCTTGCGAGTAATATATATCCGCAAAACTGATTTAACTCATACTTCAGGGCAGTTGTAAAAAAAGTTGGATATTTCTCCATCAAATTGCACACATTTTTCTCAGATTCTTTCTCTTCCATGTTTTTGAAGGATTCAGGTTTGAGAAATCCGAAAAGTGAGTTTATCTCATCAAAACCTTTGGCCCTTTCTTGTAACTCGCTGCACATTCTGTCCAGAACTTCAAAGTACCCAATGCGATGTTTCGTTGCTATATCCAGAGAGAACGTTTTTGAAAAGTCAGAAATATTCGACAAAGGATACCGCACACTTCAATGGGGAAAGTGGCCCTCTGTCGAATCGGCTGAATTTTTGATATGTTATAATCCAAGTCATTATAAACAAAAAGTTCCATGGGCACAACTTTTTTCATAGACTAGTTTTGACGCTAGAGGCCCTCGAAAACTTTCATTTGTTCTTCATTGTTATACAACACGGAACGGTATTCTGGATAATAATCACCATTCTGCATGATCAAAATCTAAATATTCATCAATATAAGATACTATCGAAAGTATTTTTCTTTGGTGTTGTTACATTCGGTCAATTATACAGTGTGTTCTAGCTACTTACAATTTTCAAAGTTCAATAATTCGAAAATAGTTGCAAATTGTCTAAGGTATCTACAGTGAAAAAATGTTCATGAATCTTATTCTACATCACATAGTCAAAAAAAATAAGGAGTGTTTATTTTAATATGAATCGAAAGTTAGGTATATTCGAAAAACGTACCTACTGAAAAATATTGTTCGACCATCTTGTAAAATTTTAAACCATGAAAAATAATGAGAAATATTACAAATCTGTCTATGAAATGGCCTTACAAACATTTTATTCCGAAATCTATCATTATGAATTCATGGATTTTTAGAGTATGCAAATGGACTACTTTTGACCAAAAAGTAGTACCTATAACATCCAAGTGATTCAGAGACAATCAATTATAGTAGGTTTAGTGGGATAGAGGATACGCAGATGTTTGAAAAATTCACTAATACATAACATTATTATTATTATTATAGATACTTAATTTTAAAATGATGCACTCCAACCTCCAACCCGATTTTATTTGTATTGCCCTGTATACGCAAATCATGTTTGTCCTAAATACTGCGTTGTCTAATTAATTTTCGTTTTCAAATCGATATCACAATAAAACTCTAGATATCGAATTTTGACGCAATATTGCTCCACCCTGTTTAAAGATATTATAGTCCAGATTTCTCTAAAACAATTTTATTCATTTTCGAAATTGGAGAGTACCTACTGGATAATATAAGAACATTGCATCCCTTTACAGCAAAAAAACATTTTTTGCAGATGGCTTCGGAAGTTATGTCAAAGTTTCTAGCAAGGTTTTGTTTGTTACTTCATGTCAATATAAATGTAAACATGGCGTATAATTTCGCAGTGAGATTTGAATGTTATGAGTGTGAATACAATGGAACACCAAGGCAAATGGTACGTTTGAATGAAGAAAGCAGAGGCATTGCCGAACGTCGAAGGAATGAATTAGAATTGCCTCAAATACCTTTCATTAAACAGGCAAGGATTTGCAAGAACTGTCATTTGAGTATTCTCTCAGAGATACAATCTTATGAACAAGATCCCGATCCAACTGTACTCAAAGTTTTGTTGCGGACCTCTCATACATCATGTTTAGTATGTGGTGGATCTCAAAATATTGGTAGAATGTCACCTTCTGCTAGGTTGGATGTATTTCTGAAGACAGGAATGTTCGCACCTGACGGCGTCGGAATCTGTGATGGTCATTTCAATGAGGAGGGATATCTCCTGCCACCTTTCATGAATGGGGTTAGAGAAATAACAAGACTATACAATTTGAAAGGTAATGAACTCAAACATATTTTAGTATCGTTACGAGAAGCTGTGCTGAACTATAAATCAACGAATAAATACAATTGCGAGAATAATTTTACTGATGAAGAGTTTCAGGCGTTAACTCCTATGAAACAAGAGCAGTTCACAGACCTCTTCGAATTTTGCAATCGCGTCAATATTCACGAGAAAAATAGAACAGTAGCAAAAAAAGATTTATTATGTTTCTTGTGCAAATTACGACCAGGACTTTCCGATCAATTCTTGATGGGCATGTTTTCCTATTCCAGTCGTCAAGCTATGAGTTTGGCAATTCAAAAAGTGCGTGTATCATTATTACAACAATTCGTTCCGCAAAATTTAGGTTATCAGCATATAGAGAGAGGCCAATATATTGCTAGACATGTTACATATTTTGAAAACACCCTCTACAATCCTGAACCAAATTATCCAAGAGCAATAGCTTATATTGACGGAACGTATATAAAAATACCCAAAAGTCGGACATTCCAAGTATTGCGTCAATCGTACTGTGTACACAAGGGATATAATCTCTTGAAACCAGCCTTGATTGTTGCTCCCAATGGTTATATCCTAGATGTTCACGGACCTTATTTTGCTGATTCAAGAAATAATGATGCGGCAATGTTGAGACATGAGTATGAACGAGATTTGATGGGTCTGAGGAGCTGGTTCCAAGAAGAAGATATCTTCATGTTAGATAGGGGATACCGTGACGCACAAAACTTCTTGGCTGACTTAGGTATAGTAGTGAAAATGCCCGTAGCACTTGGTCATGGACAGCATCAACTCACAACCGAAGAGGCAAATACATCTAGACTGGTTACGAAAACGAGATGGATTGTAGAAGCTATAAACGGTCATATCAAAAATATGTTCAATTTCTTCAGAGATACTGTACCAATGCCACAAGTTCGGCATATAGGAGACTATATCAGAATAGCATGTGCGATAATCAATAAGTATATCATGAACCAATTACCATGGAAGGAGCCAATGCTGAGCTAGCTCAAATAATGTTGAGCCGTGGCAACTAAATAAATGAACTCCAATTGAGAATAGAAGAAGAGGTTCTGCTACGAAGACACGTTTGGGCGTGTGCCAATAAAGGGGTACTACTGTACGTGCAAATCAGGAAGTCGTACATTATGTACATGTTCCCATGTAGCCAGCGTACTTTGGTACCTTGGATATGCCCGTCATGCCGCCAATGTTAGGTATCCTTCGACGCAAATACTTCATACCATATCTGATGCTGCAGAGAGACATAATAATGAAGAACCTATGATTGTGTAGATAGATATACATGTTTATTGCATATTATCCTTGTTTCTTTGATCATATTGATATGTTCTCATATGGGACACCCTGTAAATTATCGAATGAATGATTAGGGTTCAGTCGAGAGTTTTCCATTAGGTCCACCAGGTTAAATGGGTACGTTAAATGTTACATATGATATATTGAGTTAGAGCCCATTATTTTCTCCATATAACATTTATGCTGAATGTGCGACTAGAGGCTTAGTTGACCCGTTAGGAGGAGTTTCTCCACAACACTCCTTGAGCATCAATATAATAATCAGATATATATTAATATTTATTCGACAAAACCCTATCAAAATGATAGACAATTTTTTATATTTTCCATGAGTTTCATCATTCATTTAAATAATATTAAGTGGAAGAGCAACTTGATGATGACCTGTCATCACTCAAATTGAACTTCGCCTTTTATTTCCATATGGAATGAGTATTTTATAAGTATGCCACTCAATGTACAAACGTAATTGGAAATAATAAAGACATTATTATTATTATTATTAACATGACCATAATAGCTGGAACACACTGTATAATTGATCACCTGCAGGTAACAATACTTTCAATAGTATCTTATAATAATGAATATTTAGATTTTGATTAAAAAGATTAGTGATTATTATCCAGAATACCGTTCCGTGTTGTATAACAATGAAGAACAAATGAAAGTTTTCGAGGGCCTCTAGCGTCAAAACTAGTCTATAAAAAAAGTTGTGCCCATGGAACTTTTTGTTTATAATGACTTGGATTATAACATATCAAAAATTCAGCCGATTCGACAGAGGGCCACTTTCCCTATTACAGTGTGCGGTATCCTTTTGAGAAAATCGTAGACGTTTCAAATAACTGATTGAATACAAGTTATTTCATTTTATATTTAATTTACGATAGTTATCAGGCAATTATTCTGATAACAGGGGGCCCCTGATTGAAAATTGAACTTGTGCTGTTTACAAGGGACTCACCAATACATTGTTTCAACAAAAAAATAACAAAAAGAAATCGAAGGTGTATTTTTCAGCAAGAGGGGCCCTGAAAGCCTTTCGTCGGGGGGGGGGGCAGTCGGCAAGCGCGCTTTTGCAGACCTGTTAAATCCGCCACTGCAAGTGAGATACCGTCCAGGGACGGCTGTTTAAGTGAACTTTCGACGAACCGTTACCGAACCGAAATCAGTATATTTTATTTTTCTGATCTACTGAATGTATCGGTGTTGAATCTTTATATTCCGGATATTCAGTGGATTTCGCAGCCGGTACTCCTGTTGGAAGTAATAGGTGTAATTAAAGCCTACACCCTATTACAAAAGTCTTTTCTGGTCACACTATCAGACCCGTGGGATACCGTATCTCCATCTGCTGCTACCTGGGCCTCCCTAACGACTTTTGAGGGAGCAGTGGAGCATACCATTCCAAAAACTGGCGCCCGAAATTTTCTTTGAAATTGGAGTCTGTTCCTGGCCTTGAAACAGAACTAATTTCCGAGAAACCGACTGCGCCAAGAAGTAACGCCCGCCGATCCCCGAGAATAGCGTTACAACATGTTGCTAAGCAACACCCTGTATATCCTTCTATAACAGAAAATATCACTTTGCGAAAGCAGACTTGAGCAGGACACCAGAAGAAAAAAAAACACCGAGCTTGGAATAACTCTTTATTGCCATACCACTAACGAAAATCTGCTTTGTACCATCGGCATTGTATGCTCCATCGGGTGATATAATAACACCATCACTTATCATAAAAAACTATAGAACCGCGTCGACACCTGCCCCGCAGCAGTCGCCGACTTCAGAACCCGGTTGGGAAAGATTCAAATTCCCAGCGAGCGGCGACTCCGCTCAGAGGCAGATATCCGAGCGAGTTCGCAACACAAAATACTGTTAGTGCACTCGTTCGATATAAAACAAGCAGTACAAAATTAGTAGATTTGATATGAACACATTCAGAGAAACCACTGTTAGCAGAGGTAATGGCAGAGCTGTCTCCTAGAGATTCACCACATTTTACAATAACAGAATTCTTATCGTTCTAGGGACACGCGTCTCCGCGCCGGTTATTTAGTATATTACACTGACTTCACAACACGGGAACATCATTTTACTAGAGGGGAGAGAAAAGGGAAAACTAATGTAGTCGAAACTGGAGTAAAAACCTTAAGTACACAAACGCACCTATAAAAGTCTTGGCACACTCTCTAACAACGCTTAGGAATATTAACACCTCTCTGTTTCGCCCGGGAGCGATGTGCCAAAACAACTAAAAATAAATGCAATTCCCTAAAATAGTTTGTGTCATGTAAAAATATGTGCAACGTTAGGGACGCGACTCTCCTCTGCCCTATCGTTATACATATATATTAAAAGGAAAAGTACAATTCGAAACGTAAAATGAAATGATGCGGGGATTAAGCTGTCGCTTCGGCCTCGGCCTTGGACTCTGCTTCTACCTTTTCGTCGAGCTTGGCCTTCTTTTCGGGGGTGCTCTTGGGCGTGCTGTCAGTTGCGTCACCGCCGCCCGTGGACTTCCTCTTGGCAGATGGTTTCTCTGCTTCAAAAAAAAAGTCATGTCAGTCACATTTCAATCGTGGAACAACAATAACAATACACAGGTAGGCGCTATGCCCAATAAACAAGCAATATTGTGAACAGTAGACAACCGAAACTCTCATTTTGACTTTCTGACAGTTGATTCAAAACAAAACACCTTCTGAACATTGCTGTTTGTTTTACAAAAACTGCAATATTACATTATTTTCTCACTTAACCACTATAAAAAGTGGCAATCACACATGGAATTTCTCAACACAATGTTATCAGCACATACGTCAAAGAAAAATTGCCGGTGATACCATCAATGTTGCCAAGAGCGATAAGTAATTCAGGTAATAGCATTTTCATATTGCTATTTTATGAGTTTCCAAAAATTTATATTTTGCTGGGAAGATTTTTTCCCAGTTTTTCTGATAATTCCTCTATAACTTTCAAAATAATAATTCTATATGTATATAAAATTCGGGAGTATCTTGACTGAACTTGGTAAGAAATGATATACTTTTTGGGGATGCAGTCAAGATCAGATCGCCACAATTGAAAGTGTTCTCTTTGGTAGGTCTGAGCTTTCAGAATACTTTATTCCATTATCAAAGACATTCGAGTATTACATGGCGAAACATAAAAATATTTAGTAAACTCATTTCCTGCTTCTTCTCATAACCCTATATGATGATAAAAAAAAGTAATCACCCTCTAGTAATTACAACGTGATTGATTGATGTCAAAACTAATAATTTGCAGTCAATTTCCCTTTTGCGGGTTCTTCTTTTTTCGTTCATCTCAAAATTTTCTTTCGTGGTAATATATTTTATTACTCGTAATATTCTAAGCAGGCTTACTGAAAGATTCTGACTTATCCAATTCACCAACGGAAAATGAAAGTCCAATCGTCAAAGGTAATATTTGATTTTTTTTGTGAGAAAAAAAAATAAAAAATTTCATGGTAAAATTGAAGATTTGCGCTGTTGTAATAAAGATCAGTTTCAAGAAAGTATTATGAAGAATCTAAAAAACTTTACTTTATTCCATCATCAAAGACATTCGAGTATTACATGGCGAAACATAAAAATATACAGTAAACTCATTTCCTGCTTCTTCTCATAACCCTATATGATGATAAAAAAAAAGTAATCACCCTCTAGTAATTACAACGTGATTGATTGATGTCAAACTAATAATTTGCTGTCAATTTTCCTTTAGCGGGTTCTTCTTTTTTCGATCATCTCAAAATTTTCTTGGTTTTAATGTCTTACTTTTCTATCTCACGATGTAAGTAAAATATGGAAATATTTACCTACCAAATATTTTTATGTTTCACCATGAAAACTCTTTAGATATCTTTGATAATGGAATAAAGTATTCTGAAAGCTCAGACCTACCAAAGGGAACACTTTTAACTTTCAATTGTGGCCATCTGATCCTGACTGCATCCCCAAAAAGTATATCATATATATATATATATATATATATATATATATATATAGTGAATCTTCTGGGGTTGCAGTCAGTTATGTTGGGCTATATCACAAAGAAAATTCTTTGTTATTCGTCAAGCTTCCGGCATTCTTTATTGCCTTCCTCAGGACGTCTATAATACATAAAAATATATTATATGATAATATAATGGAATGGTTACTTACTAACGTGAGATTGAATGATAAAATAGAGGCAAAAATTGTACATGAAAATATGAAGGTTACGTTTAATTGAATTCAGACATATGATATAATTTCACTTCTAGATTACGGTGGAAAAGTCGAAATAGAGGGTGATTTTTTCTTATCTTTCTCATATTTTATCAAAGGTGTAATTTTGTTAAGACCATTTAAATCTGTTTTTCTGTTCATGGAATGGTCGTTATTATTCATATGTATCATTTCCAAAAATACGCGCTTGGAAAGATTTATTTCACTATCCAAAATTTCAGCTCGTCTGTAATTCATACGGTGAACTCTGTTATTAGGCTGGATTCAGACAGATCCGAAATCCGATCGTACGACGATCAGATAGCTTTCTGATTGGTCTAAATTTAAATTTAGACCAATCAGAAAGCTATCTGATCGTCGTACGATCGGATTTCGGATCTGTCTGAATCCAGCCTTAACATGTTCTGATAAAGCACAAGAATTAATATTTCTTCTACAGTCACTTTTATGAGAAATAATACGACTGTTGAGTGTTCTAGATGTTTCGCCAATGTATGATTCAGGACAATCCATACAAGGAATCTTATAAATGACATTTGATCTATTTTTAATCGAAATTGGAGTCTTTATTCTACTATGTAATTTGGAAATTGTTACGATATTTTTCTTTGCTATTTTGATATTGTCTTTTTGAAAAATATTTATCAATTTCGGTGTTAATTCTTGTATGTAAGGTAAAGATTTGTAAATTGTTATGATATTTCCACCTTGTTCATTATTTTCAATGGGTATTATTGGAATTGATATAGTTCTTTCAGAAAAAATGATCTTAGCAAAATTTACACCTTTTTGATTGAATATGAGAAAGATAAGAAAAAATCACCCTCTATTTCGACTTTCCCACCGTAATCTAGAAGTGAAATTATATCATATGTCTAATTTCAATCAAACGTCACCTTCATATTTTCATGTACAATTTTTGCCTCTATTCTATCATTTAATCTCACGTTAGTAAGTAACCATTCCATTATATTATCATATGATTGATATATTGTTATGTATTATATACGTCCTGAGGAAGGCATTAAAGATTGCCGAAAGCTTGACGAATAACAAAGAGTTTTCTTTGTGATATAATAGCCCAACACAACTGACTGCAACCCCAAAAGATTCACTACATATTCATTAATTAGTCACGAGTTACTTTCCTATATATATAATATGGAAAACTCAAGTTTTCGACCTTGGGGGTGCGCGCGTCCTACCATCTTGGATTAAAGGTACAAAAAATTGTTCTTTCTAATGTAAATCCTTATCTGTTGATTCCACGACAAAAATGACTTGTCCTAATTCAAAGAAAACAAAGTCCCTACAATTTGTGAATCTAAACTTTTTTTTCGTAAGTCTAACGGGTGGCGAGTTACAGCGGACAAAACGTCAATATTGTTGCAAATAATCAGAATTACTTCACCTTTTGTATGCCAAAGATCTTTTTTGCTCTCCATTGACTGGAATAATATGAATAATTACAAAATGATTGATACCTACCCACAATCATTTCACAATTCGACAACATGAGATGGCAATGTAAATAAACACAGTTACGATCGTGCACAACAATGCTTATTGTTGAACATCCTGAAATGGACCAATTTTTATATTTGAGGGGGTCAATTCTCAATGCATAGTGTAAAAAGGTTTACATTACTGGTAAATATGGAATTAAGGCTTTGTAATACTTCATCTGAAAGATCTTTCAATAAAGAATTCAGTGAATGGGATTCTGAGAAAAGGGATTTGCCCCCTGGTTGAAAGTTGCAATGTCAAAGTGGTGTTAGTCATTGTTACATTATCTACATTTTGTACTCTCAACAAATGCATATTTTCTAATGAAAAAAATTATTTTTAAAGATCATAATAATATCCCTTTGTCATGTTTGATGTGATTGCTAATTTGCTTATGAATTCAATGGAAACAGATAATAATATGCTGAATATAATTTGTAGAAAAAACGATGGAACAAATAATATTTGAATCAAAACCCCTCAGCTCTCATAATCTTGCGCACACAGGGCCACAACTTTGCAAAAAAACAGCATAGAAAAAATTCCATGCCCAGCAATCCACTGTTTTCGCAAAGCCCCCCCTAGCGGTATGGTTCACATCATTGGGGTTATTTTATTCAGTGAATTTAAGAATTCCACACTTCAATAAATAAAAAAAGGATATTTCAAACAATATTCAGTACTTGGAGAAGGTCCCCAATCAGAATAGGTCAATCTTCTTGTGCATATGATCAGCAGTCATTCTTATATAGAGAGGTTTCATTTTAGAAAAGCCGGTATTGATTTCCGATTATATTTGTTCGGGACATGATATATTAATGGTGTGTGTTTCCTCTACAAATGAAAGTAATTTCTAACACTTGACGGCTACATATTGATTTTAAGGACTGGCTTTCACAATAAATTACTGCCTTGGCATTAGAGAAAGGTGCTCATTACTGAATACTGTTTGAAACTTTATTATTTTGTAGTGGATGAATCTTTTCTTCATAGTTTTCTGAGTTTTCTAACCTACCACAATCTAATAAAAGGAGTATCAATATTAGAATCTATAGAAGTGTAGAAGGACAAACTTCTATCTACCCAGATAAAAGTAATACTTATTTTTTCAGTTTGTAGTTAAGAACACATGAAACTACAAAGAAAAAATGCACATTACCATTATGATACCAATTTATCAAGATTATCGAGAGAAAAACAACGTTTGAATCTTCATGAGTATATCAATTAGACGATAAAATTTTCGATCAGATATTACGAGAAGGAAATACGAACCTTCAGGCTCGGCGTCGTTGGATTTTTCCTCCACTTTTTCCGATTCGTCCTCCTCTTTGGATTCTTTCTTGTCTTCGCCATTTTCGGGGGCCTTGTCTCCGTTCTGAACAGCTTCCGCTGGCTTTTCCTCTGCTTTCGCCTTGTCGGTAACTTCGACGGCGTCAACTTCTCTGTAAACAGAAAGTATTAATATTTGAGAACTGCACAATAGTTCAGAAATATTTGAAACAAAAAAAACAACTAATTTTTTACAAACATAACGATGAAAGAAAATGCGATTCACAATATTCTTTCGATTAAACCATTGCTTGAATTTCCATATTTTATGATTTCAGATGGAGATCATCATCAGGAATTCCGAAACCTGTAGAAGTGATGAACTTTTCAAAATGAAGACAACACCAGTTACGACGACATCTTATTGAATTGTGGGCACCAAATTTTATACCAAATTTGGGTCGAGTTCATAACACAAACAATTGTTCACAACAAAATGTTAACGAAATAAATTTACGAGTAGATTCATCATTAGAAAATTCGAGAGTCACCGCCCACGTCATATCTCCACGAGTTGTTTAAGCTGCGTAGCTTCCTATATAATAGTATCAATGACAATGACTTAACCTTCTGTCAAGAAGGTCCTTCGTCGGGTATTACAACCAAATTCAACCTCAAGAAACTTTCTATCAACACTTATAATTAAAGCTTCGTATGTATCGAAAACAGTAAGCAATGCTAGCATCATAATACCCACTAATTGACAAAATTTGTGAATTTCAATGCGATAGAGCGAAAAAGAACTTTGGTTCTACAAGGGCATTGCCCTCTACAAATCAACGAACCATTGCGTAACATCCTTTATCCAAATTATCTTGAGAAATTGTTTATAGCTTTCAAGACATTTATGAGAACCGAGTATATGGTTTTGAACAGGTTACTGACACACAGGTTGTTCGTAAGAGATCTCCCAATAGGTAGAAGAGGACTCCACAATGATTCTATATAGATAATAATAGTAGTATGTTTGATATTATTTGATGAAAAACTATATATGTTGGAGGAAAAAACTTTGAAATACTGTGCCAACTTATTTTCTCACTTATTTCAATTATAATTTCTAATACTTTCTTCTTTCGACTATATTTGACTACTTTTTTCAAATTTTGATAATTCTACAACTATATATATTATTGCGTTTTTTTGTCCACTTCCTCAAATTAAAAATATCGATACTCCAGTGACTGCAAATGAAATTTAAAAGGGTCATTGTGGTCGGCGTACAATGGACTGAACAAATTCCAATTTATTTCAACCTATTGTGAACCCGAAATCTGATGATCTTCAAATCCAATTACTTCATTTTTATGGTGACTGGTCGAATACAATCATGGGAATCGTGGAGGTTGATAGGATTTACTCCTTCACTAATTGAACGAAAGGTCTACCTCAATAGGCATTTCTTTTCGATTGTGTTGGGATAAAAGTGATGATTACTTATTTATTTTTAACACTCTGTCTGATTTCCAGAATATTCAGTTGTCGAAATTCAGCTTTAATCCGCCAGTTTCTAAATTTTCACGAAATCGGAATTGTCATATAAAACTCAACATATTTCCAAGATAGAATATATTAATATGTAATAATAAGAAAGGTTTAATTAACCATGAAAAATGAACAATCTTTTTGTTGTTGCGTGGTCTACATGTTTTCGGAGAGCAGCTGTAGATCGGGCGGCAGCGACAGATTTTTTGGACTAATTTTTTACAGTCTGCCTTTGTATCTGAAACAAACCATAATTTGCAAAAAAAAAAATTACGCGTTGCGTGGTTCTTCGTGACTAACCCAGAATTTGTTCTTGATGGAACAAACACACTGTATACTTCCAAAGAGTAAATTTTCGTTATTCTCACGATTAGACTAATTTCAGTTGTGATTGGCATACTGGGAAAAGCTGGTTTTCATAATTTTTTTCGTAATACATTAGGGGAATTCGTAAATCACCCTGTATCATTTGAAACAGTATATGTTCATTTTTTTTTCTACTTTGATCGATTTTTTTATGGGTAGCAAACGTAAAGTAGTCTGTTTAAAAGGCTTCTATTCAAATATTGTTGAACTTAACGAACGTAAATTATGTTTTTTATACAAAGTACCACGCAGCGTAATTTTTTTTGCGTATCACGATTTGTTTTATCTTCAATTACTTCTTTCCAAAAGTAGACTGTAGAAAATCATTCCAGAAAATCTATCACTGCCACCCGCTCTAATATCCATTCATAGTTAAAATATTATGAAATATAATGAACAAGGAGCTATCACAAACGATGCTATCACGAACAGTTGAAAAATTGAAGTCATGGTGCCAAAAATGTTTATCATATATCAAACGTCTAGAACTTGAATTTTTTTTATACCTGATTTGGTTGAAAGTGGGGGTATTCAAGTACAGTGATACATAAATCATAATCCAATGGAAGTTTTCTTCAACAATAGATTTAATTGAAACTCTATTTCGAAGTTGGCTCTTGCTTGAAAATTAACCACTGGACTGTCAAATTTCACATTTTCAAATAATTGGATCGGTAAAATGTGAAAAATTTTTAGAATTTCATATCACTGATTCGGGAGAGACATTATTGAAATTTTGTGAATCTGATGAATGCAATGACAAATTTACGTATCTCCAGAAATGTGTCTTTTTTGGTGTGAAGTTCGTTTAGATGAGATTTTTGTGAAACTGACTCGGATTGGATTTATTAAAAGAGAATATTTGGAAAGCAGTTGAAGTTGAATACGAGCCAGTGTCAAAATCTCGTTCAAATTGAAAAGTACAGGTCGATCAGAATTTTCTGGATAAGATAAATTACGCAACTTGAATCAAGTTTCGTCCGAATCAGTACTGCACATTTTTTCAATCGGAAAATTCTTGAAAACAGTACTGAGTTGAAATTAGGGGGGTGAGGCATTTCAAAATTTCCAAAACACCAATTTTTTGAAAATGTGGGTGAGGCATTTCAAAATTTCCAAAACACCAATTTTTTGAAAATGTATTCTGAAAATGTCAAATTCTAAGTTCAGCATAGCACGTGACAACAAAGTACGGTTCATTTTTTCTCAAACACTATCAGTAAAGTCAAAATTGAATTTTTTCTAGTATTTAAAACAACACCCATAATGTACCTCTGAGTATTAGTTATTATTCAGATGAATTTGGACAAGAAACCTGAATAAACAGAGCATATATATGCAAGCAGAAGTATTAGATTTTAGTACTTTTTGACAGATCTTGGAAGAGAACTGATGTAAACAGGCCACCTGGAATCTAAAGGTGAGAAAGTAAATCTATAAACAAATACCCACTTTCAAACTTGAACGAAACGAAAAAACAAACATTGTCTAGTGGTTGCCAATAAAGATGCAGTCAAACACATCGAAATCGCACGTGGCACACTGGACACACGAAAGAGTGACCCACCCTACCCGCACCTGCACCCGCCGCTGGTGACCGGGTAGATTTTTAATTAAATTATTCTGCTTGACTACTTTTTACACCTGCCAATTATCACCGTATTGCGAACAGGGACACACATGACTCAAAACATTAGCGGGTGATGTAAGATTATCGTTATATCTATTAATAGTTCAGCTTGTGCTACCAGTGGAAAATCTTTGGTAGACCCGAGAAATGAAAACACTGGTCTACCAGGGTAGGTCCTAAAATTTCTACCTTGAATTCCTTGCAACAGAATATACAGATGTGCAAAAAAATTATCGGTTCATGCAAAATCAGAGCAGTGTGAACGAGGCAATAGCAGACGCGGTTACAAATACAGGATTTGATCGCGACGTTACATCAACTATTCAATTGAACGACCTTGTTCCCTACGCATCTGTTTTCCCCGAAAAACTGATACGTAGGAAGCTGGTAGTCGCCTGCAGGCTCCAATGATTGAATTCGTTTTCCATGGCAGTAGTTCAATTACAGTTGGGGCTCGTCCCTGAAGACGTGCAACAAACGAAATTATTGTCGCACAAGGGTAAGTTGTATGCGCTGAAGACCATACCGAAAATATAACTTTTTTTAATGATCCTAGAAAAAACTTTTAGTGCGGTCCCCGTATAAATTGCATTCGAGCTTCAAGTCTGTGCGAACCGTCGTTTATTGATACACCCGAATGGGTATCAATCAATAAATCCCTTAGAAGTGTTTATGAAACGCGCTGCAAGTTGTTTGAACAGGATGATCTCAACAATTTACATGACGGTTTCATATTTAAATTCTGACACAACCGCTTTATGGTTTCCCAGAACGGAATGAAATATGAATATGATGACGTGGAGTCGGTGGCACGTAGAAAGGAAAACTCGGTCTGGATTACGAAATTGTCAGCAAATTTATGTTCCTTACTGTGTACCTAATATAGTATATAACAGAATAATCAACGTTTTTAGACGCCACAATTTTGAATTATCTGTACTTTCAGATTTGGCTTCGAATATCGGATGTACCTATATTATTCAACGAGTATCTGTACACTCAGGAACAGAATACCATACTTTTTCTTTGACAATAATGGATGTTTCATGTTCATGATATACAGTGTGAAAAAATATTTTACAATATGGTAAAAGGCGTAAAAACAGTTTCGATGGTAATATTCTGGTGTTGTAAAAATAGAAAAGTCATTCCATACCCTCTGAAAACGTACGCTTTAGACTAATGACTTTTTTTTCAAGGCCTAGTTCGACATCTCATGAATTTTTCCGCAACATATTTAATATGATGCTAGTCCATTATTGTTTTTTTCACACTAATTAATTTATTGTATTTATTGCTACATCAGGAAATGATTCGGAAAATTACAATCGCAAAGTTTAGTGACTAGGATAAGTTGACAAATTTAAAAAATATTTTTAGGAAAAGTGCTTGTCAAAAAACGCCTGGTAATCGAAAAACAATGTTCAACACAGACATGTGATTTTGCAAACTTGTCTTATTTCTGTCAAATAGTCGATAAAACTTTGCGAATGTAATTTTATGACATCATATGTAATATTAAAAATATGTAGTGGAAATGAAATAGCCACATTCTGAAAATGTTCCAATCTGATCCAAAAATGTCTCAAAAATCCAAATATATAAAAAAAAGATGTACTATATGAAAATTCCAAACCGGAGGTATTTCCGATAAAACCGGAAAGCGAAAATAGGCCTGAAGTTCTCATCTTCACATATCACTTATCATCAAATCTCATACTGATACAGCTGATATTCTAGAAGTAACTGATTTTAATTATGGCATTATTTGAAAAAACGATTCTCTCTCTTATAGTGATATTGAAAATATTTACAAACTACTATTATTGAAAGGTGAAAATACAACAAATAGCTATTTGGCGAGTGGTAATCTGAGTCCCCTCGTATCGAACGAATTGACTTCAAGTGGACGGGGGCGGTGATATGGGGATGGGCGAAATTAAATTTTGAAATAAGAAACCGGATAAAAATGCCTATGCTTGGAAAGGCGATACCCTAGTAGTATATTGAAAATGCTCTAGCGAATGAAAACAAAACAAAAAAAAGTTGTGAGGCAACCACTTCAGAATTGGTGAGCACACTCAGAGCCAGTTGTACATACTCCAGTGAACTGTGGTACAAGTGAACCGAGTTCAGTTGCTAAGAATTAGTCAAGCTAAGCTTGCCAACTGAACCTGGTTTACTGGATTGTGTCAAATCAGCCTTTATTGACACCACCAAACGTTGAAAAAAAATCCCTTGGATCCTGATAGGCAGCTTCGCTAAAACAACCGTTGAAAGTCGCTGGAATACCATTTTTTCGATTTATTCAACAATAATTTGAAAAAACAGTAAAAATTTGATAAATCGGATGGCATCGATATTTTAGCTGTTATTAGTGCAAATAATGAATGAATAATGATGTGTATCAATGCCATCCGACTTCGATTGAACTCACCCTTTCGCCACCCTCAAACCTCATTAAAACAATAATGCTATATTTCTTGAAAATCCTTTTCAGTGATTACTTGGTACTTACCGACTGCATGGACGTTTGAATAATATTTTTTCTTCACTCTTTTGAAGTTTTTTCAAAAATTGTTGTAAGGGAGGGAGGGTTAGAGGGATAATAAGCATGCACAGACCTTTCAAACGTTCATGCAGTCGGTAAGTAATCATAGAAAAGGATTTTTAAGAATTATGTGTTGCGCATGGAATTATTGTAATTTTAATGAGGTTTGTTGGTTTGTTAGTGGCGAAATAAGGAATTTAAGCGAAATTGAATGACACATTATTTGTACTGATGAGTTGAAATTTCGAATGCCATCCGATTAAATGAACTTTTAAGGTTTTTTAAATTAATGACGAGAAAAAACGAGGGTTTTTTGGCGACTTTGAAGGGTTGTTTTCCGAAACTGCCCATCAGAATCAGACAGCATTTTTTTACAATGTTTGGTGATGTTTTCATTTGTATGCTCAACAATTTTGATGTGGTTGCCTCAAAACTTTTTTCAATTTTGTGCGAGAGCAAGGGATAGCTCGATAGTTGCCGTAGCGCTCATTCTTTTCGAATTTTCATCAACTAGGTATGAGCTAAAATAATTGAGACAGACGAAAAAATGAATCGATGGTTCCCAGAGATACCTGTGGAATAACTTGGTATCATAACAGGTCGTAACGTAAATTCAAATACTTGTGGCTATTCTCAATCAAAATGATACGATGGCTTTCAGGTTATAAAAAATAGCTACTAGAAGAAATTTCATACATATTACTGGAAGTCGTATCCATACATATCTATATTTGAACTGTTTTGTGTACATTTCCGCATACAAATCAAAGTTTGAACGCTTAGCCTATTAGGTAGGTATCTAGAGAGGTATGGTATGTAAAACCGGGAGTGAACCAACAAATCGCCTGAGAAAGTTTCTCTTATCAGTCTGGCTTTCTATGAATTCACAAGTTTGGTGTGTAAACATAATCACTTATCCACCAAATCATGTTCACGGTATACCAGCTGCGGAAATATGATAGAGATAACAGCTGCATAAATATCGAAACTTTGATAATCGCGAAGGAGAGAAATAAGGAGTTTAAAATTCCGACAACTTCTGTAACCTCGACTGTAGCAATTGAAGGCAAGCCCTCGTGTAATTTTTTCCAATTGTAGGAACTTGAAATGAACATCAGAATTCGACACTTATCTTCAGTCGTCCAGGAATGTTAGGCTTTTTCTACCTGGTAAACAATGTACTCCAAACAAATCATTGATCTGTGGCTATACAGAAATGTAACACTGCATTTGAACGACAGTTTCAAGCTGCAAGTAGTATAAACAAAAATTGATCAACTCGAGGATCAACTAGGTATATTACATATTACAGCTTATAATTTTTTTCTTATAACTCGAGAGTGCTGTATAAAACAGGTATAAGTGTTCACGATATCCGTGGTTTACCAATTAATTATCAACAGCCGATTTCACTGGATGGCGGGAAATACGTTTGAGATTGGATTTGCCGGTTTATTACATACATTTATGTATCCAGTACTTTTTTAGTTGGACTGTACGATACTTAATGAAACACGGCTTATTTCACATTATTCCGTGATGAATAATACATACGCCTCACCCGTATAACTCGCTATCACCATTTCATGCATTTCGACACGTGCAGAAATGATTAATAAACTTAATTTGCTCCAGTATCACGATCTCAACGGCCGAAAAGCCAAGTAACCAGCGTCGCTTCAAACAAAATGCAACTTGGCCACCTTGTATATAATCCCTCATTTTCAATCAACACGCTGACCCCCCTTGCAATCCACAAAAGTGTGGCACTGGGCCGAAAGAAATCCAAAAATAGAAAAAAGTAAAGAACGCTACGAGCACAGCACACTGTCAAATTAGCCGGGCATTTCGACATCGTTTTATGCCGCCATAACTGCAGAGATGCCGCCTAAACAAAGAAACTCTGGCAATACTCTCGTTTGCCGAAAAATCGAGTTACCACTAGTTAAAATTTACTTACTTGGGTTGTTCTACGTTGTCTGCCATATTTTCGGTTGGTTTTTTACTAATAATCCACTAAAAAATCAGCAAAACTGAGGAGCGTGCACGTTTGTGTAAGAAGCAAGCGAAACGGTAAAAGAGTAAAGAGAGAGGTAACGCGGCGCGAAACAGAACGCTAGCAAGGAAGCTTACGGATGCGATACTCTCATTGGTCGAATAACTTCAAGGTAATCAACGATCGAATTATCGTCCACTTCCGGTTAATTCCGACCACGGAAAAATGTCCTTTATGCTTTGTTCAATTTCAGATCATAATTCCATAAAACTGAAGTATACATACTACATACTTCTCGTTCCATAGGGGAATTTTTATAAGAAGACCGAAGAGCGTAAAAACGGGGTACGAAGACTGAGTTTATGTAACAAATGTTCGGTACAGGATGTTGCAAGGGAATATTTGTATATTGGTTATTCAGTCGTTAATACATCCAGAAAAGTGGGAAGATTGAAAACGACAAAGGAATGCGTGATAATGAATTAATTGAGTACCTAATCGTTGGAAAAATATTCGGTATTCTTTTTCACTACCAAAAATGATTAACATCATAGGTGTTGCGCATGCGCAGTTTGGTATGCATCCAACCGGCGACCAACGCATCAAAGTGAAACGATCTTGGCACATATTTGGTTCAGTGACGTACTGGCGCCTTACGGAATATTCCACAAAAAGGCGTTTCAAATTATTCAGACTTTCTGAAGAAGATTGTAACAGGCATTATTTCAGGAAATTATTAATAGAAAATCACCTCCGTAGAAAGTATTTCTAGAAAACAAATCACAACAAAATCATGATTGTACCTACCTACCTACACAACGCTATTCTTTTGTTTGAAATATAGGGTAAGTAAGGAATTTAGGAATTCGATAACGATTTCGAACAAGAGTATAAGTGAATTTCATTAGAGGCTGATATGTATTTTTGAAAGGTTGAACTGGCTCGAAAATTTCCGGGGAGATTTATAAAGTCCGGAGCGGTAAAAGAGTCTATGATGATACCTATCCGATTTAATTTTTTCTATCCCGAAAAGTTGTGGAGGGGAATCTAATCGTCCCAATTTCTCCACTCCTATAAATCCGCAGTTGATGGGGATCGTAAGGAGATATTTCTCCCAAATTTAATATGACGGCACCACTTATATGGCGTCGTCATTAATAAGGCATATAAGTATGTATGACTCTATATACTAATTGTCAAACCGCTTGTTGAAGAGAGATATAAAGATAAAATTAACTTTGGTTTTAACGAAAACTTCATAAGTTTTAATTTATAAGCAGTTTATTTCCTGATATCCATTTTTTTATTTCAATTTTCAATTGAATAGAAAGTTTTTGCGGCGTTTTCACATAATATGCTGTTTCACAATAGTGTCAAAGAGCAACAATTGTTGCTCATATAGTGAACATTTCGCCAAAAATTTACTTTATATGTTTCAACATTGAAATATTCAATTTTATGTAAAGATCCTTTTATAGACAGGAAAACAACAAATAATTTCCCTGAAGATGACTTTATAAGAGTCGAAACGTTGGCAACGAAATAATAGTGGTTTGATTAAGGTATAGACCTAGTCCCAACCATCCCCCAGCTGAATATATCAACTAAGGTCACAAAACAACATCCAATTCTATCGAATGGTCTAGGAAAATCGATTACGGAACTTCTTTCAAAAAAAAAGTTGAAGGAATGAGTCAGAATCGATTAACACCAGGCATAGACACATTTACCTGTGATATATATTTCATTTTTGGATGAAAATATACATATATAAGCACTGACTAAAGCTTTCTTGTGACGATATACCTATACCAGGGTGGGCAACTTGGTTAGACCCAAAATCTATAAATACTGTTCAGTGGACGACACCCTGTGCGATCTACTGCTGTTACTAGGCAGAAATAACCACGCATCTACTTGTTGGTGATTCTTCGCTCACAGACTCGCAAACTTCATTGGAGCATCGTATAAGGGTCGGAAACTTGTCTCTCTTCTATAGATATTTTCATTATCGGTGCACTTCTGAACTGTTATATATCAATCGTTCCACCCTTGGCAATATCTACACGGATGACTTGAGAAGTACAGGATTTCCACCCCTTTGTTGTGAACTCGGAGACCTGTCGAACCTCTCTCGCTCAGGAATCTTTTTTCAATAGAACAGCTGACCTTTGGAACTCCTTGCCGAGAAAGGTTTTTCCTGAGGCTCACAAACTTCAAATATTAAAATTGAATGTTAATTCGTTTCCCCTGTCCCTTGATTCACGCGGTGTTCTTTGAACATTACAGGGCTTCCCTTTCGTGTGAATCTGCATATAAAAAAAAAAGATGCGGTCATACTTTAGACTGAAATGCAGAGATTTTGCTCGGTGATAATGTGATACCAGCAGCCGTGTTACAGGGGTTTTGCATAGGACCACTGCCGGATATATATTTTTTACGAGTCTAGGCCACCTCATTATTATTTCCGCCGTACCTTTTCTAAAATAATAATTTTTTCCATATGTAGTGAGAATGGAACTAAAGTTAATTGAAAGAATGAATTAGTCATGAAGGAAGGGCATTGAAGAAGCAAGAACTACAATTTTTACGGGACTTTTTATACCAAAATTATCTACGTATATCATCATAGTTTATGGTGTTCATTCATTCTGCTTTTAGTATAAAAAACACACGAGACAACCGGTGACCTTTTTTGACTTTTGATTTTCATCCTCTGAATTCAAGTAAGCTTCCTCTATAAAGTCTGCAGCCCCCTTTGGACGCTGTCGCCCCCTAGGACGCTGCCGCCTCTAGGTCGCGGCCTATATATGGTCTTATAGACGTGATTGACGATTGACCAGTTGATCACGATCGACCGGTTGGCAACCCCTGATATATACATTCGTCAAACGAACACACGGTACGTGGGCATGGCCCAGCTCTTCGGGGTGACTGACAGTCATTCGATATCTGAAGTAAGCAACGCCGAGCGAGGCTAGTACTTGGATGGGTGACCATGCAGGGAAATACCGTGTCGAAAGCCCGTACAGCTGCAGCGAAATGGCATATCATAGCTCGCAGACAATATATCAATGAGCACAAGATACATTGAGGATATGCCGTCCTTCGGAGGGGACGTAAAGCCGTCGATCCCGAGTCCATGGATGTTGGGCTCGTTAATAAAGATCCCTACCTCTGGTTGGAATACCAGAGGGTCGGCAAAATTTCCGGTTGGGGGAAGTGTGCTCACCGGCGTCGGTGATTGGCCTTGGTAGCGGAAATTATAGGCCGACGTTAAATAAAGAAATAGAAAAAGAAGAAGTACACCCATATAAAAGTTATAAAAGGACTTTTATTAACCCGATTTAAAAAGTTTCAAGGACTGCACTGATTGACTGATTCGTCATAAATAACACTTACGTAATCGACCTCTTTCCTTTCTTCATACATCATGACTTGTCAATTAAAGGGTTGCGGCCAGTCCGCCATAAGGATGACGTCATAATTGAAAAAGAAAAATTTTAATCTTTATTTTATTGTTGCTGATCCAAACTTTCTTTGAATTATCATAAAACAGAAACATTCATGAAAATTCTGTTAAATTCTTCTTCTCAATCGCCACCGACACCAACTTAGCTGAATTCAGACAGATCCGAAATCCGATCGTACGATCTGACAGCTTTCTGATTGGTTTAAATTCAAATTTAGACCAATCAGAAAGCTGTCGGATCGACGTACGATCGGATTTCGGATCTGTCTGAATCCACCTTTAGGGTCACTGTAAAAGTAAAAAATGAAAAAATAGCTCTCTGATTGGTCTGAATTGCTCTGAATTAAAATTCAGATAGCAATTCTAGCTTTCCTGAGGCGTTTTCTGGCGCTCTTGTATTCAAAACGTATTCGTCTCTCCATCTCTCTCTCACCATCTGGCTGGCCGTTAGTGAGAGAGAAGGAGACAGCTGAATACGTTTTGAATAGGGAAGAATATCGACCGATGAGGGCGCTGGTGGTGGTTAAACTTTATCCACCATTTTGAAATAGTTAGTTTGTTTACATTTGTGAAATAACGCGCCAAACTGAAATCCAGTCATCAGTTGCCCCCGCTAGACAAGATTTTGGTGTTTTTTTGCTATATTTTCATTGTACGAAATTTTTCTCGTGAAGGTTAATATAACTGTGTTCATGATGCTTTGAATAGCCGCACAATACGATTCATTGGAGGTGAACATAGATGCATTGTGTTTCTAATGATATTCGTTCCAGGACATTTTTCAGTTTTAGTGTAGTGTTAGTTAACCAAGGAGGGTTTTATTACATGGATGATGAAATGCGCCATAACTTGGTCTGAAAATAGACAATCAGACTCACCAGGTTACAAGAAATAATCTCTCTTGAAAAGCAAGTAACACACTGAAGCAGAGCTGGGCAGAGTACTGCAATTAAGTACTCATGAGTACTTCACTATGAGTAACTTCAAATAGTACTCATAAGTGTTCGAGTATGAGTACTTATATGAGAAGTACTCAAGGCAAATGAGTACTTTTACAAAATTCACAGAGTAATCGTAAAAAAATGAGTAACGAGTATGAGTATTTCAAAAAAAGAAGTCAATATAGTGAATATGTAATTATAATGAACGTTGAATGTATCCGCCTCGTCAGACTATCAGACACAGTCAGTATGAGAGCGACAGATAAAAAATCTATCAATTTGCACTTACCATTAATGTGTACACCCAATTTTCGCATTTTAATTTTCATATAAGCAGGAAAGCAGCTAATAAAGGTAGTAGGTAGAGGTAGAGAGGTACAGCCACAGGTAGAGGATAGCCGAAAGAACAGTTACAGAGTTACGTATAGGTATATTTCATGTGTATATGTATATAACATACAATAATACAATACGCCACTTCCAAAATAAAATTTTTATAAAAGAAAATAACAAAATATCATAACTTTCAGTGAACAAATTAACGAAACAAACATTACAAAATGAAAAACGAACACAAAATTGTAATAACAGACTTTTGGTACTTTTTACCACCTATCAGTAAATCAGTATCACTTGGTTGATCAAGTGATTGATAGGTATAAGTAGGAACAGGAAGGTAGGTAACAAAAAATAACTAAAAGTAATTCTTTACGAGAACCAAGTTTTCAAAATTCGTATCGCTTAGGGCATTACGCTTTGGAGTATTCATTATCGTTGCATAAGAGAAGAGTCTTCCAACCGGTGCAGAAGAAGGCAATGGTGTATTTGTATAGAAAAATTTTTTTTGCATTACTGGATAGTCTTCCAGCATCGAAAAAGTGTTTCTTGGATCATCAAGATATCGCAGGAACTCAAATTCTATTCTGTTTTTCTCTTTCATGTTCGTCCCAACACTCACAACAACAGAATTCAAAGGTTCCGTAATATGCCGACAACAAGAACTCACACCTAGACCTATCCACTGACCACTGATCACTGAACAAAATATGAAATGTGAAATGATAGTTAAGCTGACGGCTCTAAGGCACAACATTCAAGACAAGCTCATACTTGTATGTGCGGGTGTGCGCGCGTCCGTACTCATACTCGTTACTCGTCAGATGTATGAATCAGAAGTACTCAGTACTCTAAAATGTAAAGTACTCAAAGTTTTTCGAGTACTGAGTACGTCAGAATAAAGATACTCACAAGTACCAATTACTGAGTACTTTGAGTACTCGAGTACAATTTTGAGTACAATTTACTCGAGTACTGCCCAGCTCTGCACTGAAGCCGCTCTAGGTGGTGATTTATGCAGTTTCAGTTTAATATTCCAAGCCTTGTTCCTGTCTATTTTCTCTTTCAATCCACTTTCCGTAATGTTTCCCACCAAAGATGTATTTCTCTTTGGAAACGTGTGGAAAGACAACTTTGGATTTCGGTTCCTAGAGTTGCGGCAACTTGGCACCAAACACTTTATACGGCTCACTGAGCGATCTGCATCCATGATTGTTTGATATTATCAATCAAAAAAACCACAACTTCAGATGGGATTTCCTGAATAAACACCAAAGAACTCAATAAATTCACACACATAAAATGGAAGCCGTTTGTTTGTGAAATTATAGCAGTGCGTCATATTTCCGCCAGACGTCGCATAAAATTATGAACTTCCCAATACATGAGCGCCAGAAAACACCTCTGATATAAACACATCAATTTCAAATATCCCGCTAACTTTGTTGTCTCACCAATAATCTACCAATGATATCAATCAGCAGACTATCTAAAATAGCAAGCGAAATATAAATGCGCTACAGAGATCTTTGATCTTTTTGACCGGCACGGATACTCCCACTATACATTTCATTAGTAGTAATGGAGTCGAGGCAGGCCCGTATTAAAATAAAATTTCGAAGTAAATTCATGCAAAATTATTCAATCTTAGGTATATATACGACTAATATATATCTACTCAAATCAGATAATAGGAATTGTTTTTTTTTCTGAAAGACAGCCTTACTAGACTGAAAAAGTTAAATACTAACTTCGATTGATGTCGATCAGTATAATAATAGTCTTTGTCAAATATTCATTTGATTCATTCAATCTGATATGAAAGTATAAATACACTTATTGGCAAGGTCAAATGTCTCCAGAATCAAGTTTAATATATCATTGGAATTAAGCGAATGGCGATTTTTCCTGAACACAATAACGAAATGGATTGTTTTTTCGTAGTGTTTTTGGGATCTCAACCTACCACAATCTGAAAAAATAAGAACTAATATTGAAATCTATACAAGTGTAGGTTGGCAGATCTTAATCTACACCGAAAAGTTGCCGCGTTGATTGAAAAATAGTTTCTCTGGAACACATTCTATATTAGTCAGCAACTTTTCAGGAATCCCGCAAGGCTGAGTGGTGCTTGCGTGCGGTGCGGGACATTATTTTGGTGCCCTTTATCAATGTACGAAATTCAGCTATGAAATAGTATATTATGCAACGATCGTGTAATGATGGTTATTAATACATGAGCATAAACCGGGATACGAAACGAGCCGAAGGTGAGTTTCGTATGGTTTATGCGAGTGTATTAATAACCATTACATGAGAGTTGCATACGCTATTTTATCTACACCCATTAAATAATGAAGAACTAAAATTATTTTATTATTACATATTTATATTGAACACAATAATAGTAGGTAATCAATCGTATTTCTTTGAAAAATTCTACAAAATTATAATTAATGGTATAACCACGGAAAATACAACAATGAGAAATGAAAAGAAGAAGAAAAAAAGGAAAAAAAATTCTGGCGACGTCAGGAATTGAACCCGGACGTAATTATTCACTACCGGCGCCTTTGACCATTTGGACATGAGAGCTTATATAATTATGTTTAAAATAAAAACATGTGTAGCATTTGTCAAATGAAAAATATAATCCTTTCGATTGTATTTTTTTCTCGTCTAAGACATCTGTGGAGGGCTCTGGTAATTCTTCTATATCCCTGCTATAAGACATTTTCATACTATTATCGAAAATTGACTAAATTCTTCAAGAATTCAATACCTACTGATTTTGACTTGACAAACGTCAAAATGCAAAGCTTGCACATCATGCTTGATTGAAAAATAATGGGTTTCTATTGGTTGAAAATCTGTATCGTAATGAAAATCTCTATCGTAATGGATTTCATTATAAAACGGGTTGTGGGCATATAAGTGTATTATTAGAGTACGGGTGTAGATAAAAAATGTTTTCTATATTCCATAGTGAACAGAATTATTAAATAGTCTGTTTCAATTGGAAATAAAAATTAATAAATTATTAATTAACGACAAAAAAATAATTAATCCGTCACTTAAAACTAGAACTCTTATTATGTTATACAAGGGTTTTGTCTTGATTTAATGGCAGCAAATTCTTTCATGACTTCATCAAAATCAATTTTGTGAACCATCTCCTCTTCTATAGCTGATATATTGCTATTTAAGATGCAGAAAAACTCAAAGTCGTCTCCACAATTTAATATTCGAAAGATGTCAGTACGGTGATTCAGTACGTTTCGAACCGTACTGACATCTTTCGAATATTAAATTGTGGAGACGACTTTGAGTTTTTCTGCATCTTAAATCTACTACACTCCACTTTGAGATACAATGGACTTCTACCACAGGTTGATATATTGCTATCCCAGATAGTCTCTTGGTGCATATATAGTTGATCGAAGAGATTTTTTAATTTTGAAAATAACCTCTCGCCAGAAGCCACATAAAATTGTATAATTTGCCAAAGATGAGGTTGAATTGTGTTTAAATATATTTTGCAATATATCCAGAGAATTTGAAGAATGACGAATTGAAAATGACTTCAAACCTTCAATCTCATTAAACGAAATATCTGCCCCAATAGCAGTCTCCATCTTTTCCCTCATCAGTAAGCTTTTATTGTAGAAGTTGGCAGTTCTTTAGGAGATCATAGTCACATAATGTGAAATTATCACTTAAAAAAAAACAAAAATATTTTCATAATTAGAGAATAATTCGAATCAACTATTTGAACAGTACACGCGGTGTTGGGATCTTGATGTGCTTCATCCCTATATGTTTATGTTTACATTGTTTACCTATAATGAAAAAACGTTGGTTCATATTTTCGTCTAATACTACATTGATCGGGGAAAAATCTTGCTCTATCTCAAGATCGGCGGCTAATTTGACGCTTGAGCAATTATTTCCCCAAAGGAATTAACATTTCTAATAATTTTTCAAATGATCGACTAAATTCTTTGAAAAGCGTTGACATACTGTTGATGTCAATTGTTTTGTTACACTTTGCATCATTTGCTAAAAATATTAATCTGATGATGTCATCCCCGTTTCGCCTACATCGTCCTCCATAATGAGTCCATAAGATGATCCTACTGGGTAATCTATATACAATGATTGTATTTGGATTACATAGTAGGATCGCCTTATGGATTATGAACTTTTTATTGGAGGCGAAATGGGAAATGTAGATGGCAGCACTGTCGAATGGATGCAGACGTTTATTTATAAGGAAAATATGAAAGGGGAATATTGTTTGCCACTGAATTTTGGGTGAGGCTGATTTGCAGGTCAACAAACTGTTACCAAAGGTATTTAGGAGTTCAACGAAGGTGGAACTCGACCAACTGAACGCATTTTTAACAGAAAAAAACCTTCGATCCCCTTCGAGAAAATTTAAACACACTCCCCCGTTCTTTAAAAATGAAAAGATAAGCTCTTGATTGCTAATCAATGTAACAGGTTGGGGTATACAGAGGTGAAACTCAACCACATCAATTTCTTTCGTCAAAAACAAATACACTAGTTGCAAGAATTTTGGCCGATCTCCATGTTCTATTCGCCATCAAGTCGATTTTTGGTGAAAAAGCATTGATATCGTCCACTTTTACCTTTATACACGCCAACCTGCAAGAATTTTTGCCAACCTGCTGGATTCATTCGCCATCAAGTTTCTTTTCTCACTTTCAGCTGTCAATTGTTGAGGATCACATATCAACTGGTCATTCTTGTTTGAAATAGTTTTCATTTGCTGTGTTGTGTAACTCAAAAACAGTTTTCCACATGGTTTCGAATCACTTCGGTTTTTTTCGAGTTTAGTTTTATAGTAATCTTTTGATAAATTTGTGTCTGATTTTATTGGTTCATTATTTGACTCTTTTTTCAATTCAAAATGCTTGTTATTTGATAGTGAATTTGTTCTTTTTTCTTCACATTTAATCTTTATCTGTTTGCCAGATTTTTCACAGTACCGTGTAATATTGAGATTAACTTCTTTACTGTTGTGTACAGATCATCAGAAATGTAAATGTCGTTCCACTTTCGAGTTTTGAATCACTTGAAAAGTTTCCTCGTGTCGATTTTTTTATAATATCCAACGGAGTAGGTCAATTAGTTATATTCTTGTATTCAACATAAAATCAATTATGGATCTGTTTAGTCCCAATTCCTATATATTGCATTCGTTTTGATCACTGTGAAAAATAATTTTTATCAACGACTACGAATAAGTAATTATGCTAGAGTAAAATAAATCATCTTCATAACAAAAACTAGCTATACGATACCTGGATTGATTGCCTGCACGAAACTACAGTGGATATATCACATGGTTACTTATACTTCAGGCGACATTTGCGTGTATTCATCACAAAGCTAATGCTTCACACGAAATTGTAGAGGATTAATCAGAAGGGAATGGCCCACGCGAAATGAGCGTGTAATAATCAGGAGCAAAGGTGTGAATTTCTTCATACGACGCATTTCGCGTGGAGGAATTTTCGAACCAAGACCCAGCCAACACATATGTGACATGACATGCCTTCGATGTCACTATCAAGTAACACTGAGACATAACTTTTGTTAGGTCGCTGCGATGTACACATTTGGCATGTAACTATTGCGATATCGAGTTGATGTGATATTTGTGACATCCAGAAGATATCGCTCTTATGATGTCCAGTAGATGTCGCTCTTATGATGTCCAGTGTATATAATTCTGGTAATATACGAAATATCAATGATACAGAATACAGGCCTACCAATATTTCTGGATAGATTTCAGAATATATCCCACATATTAAAGGCAGAAAGTACGTCGCAGATTGATAGCGAAATAAATCGCAGAGTCATCGCACATCTTGTCGCAATTACGTCGCAAAATTGATCTCAATTTTATCGCAATTTTGTCACAAAACTTGTCACAATTTCGTCACCAAACTTGTCACAATTTCGTCACCAAACTTGTCACCATTTTGTCATAAAACTTGTCGCAATTTCGTCACAAAACTTGTCGCAGTTGTGTCAAAGGCGATGTCGCCTGAGTGTGACATCGCGACATGTGAGCGACGTAAATGCAAGTTCCCTGCGACAAGTTTTGGGACGTCACACGCCTCGTCGTGATATCGCAGGGACGTCTCTGCGATGTAACTGTGTTGGCAGGGGATCTACGTTAGCGTATTTGAATGATATTAACACGTACTTCTTCAATATAATTTGAAATTTCTATTCTTCAAATTTGAGTTATACGAGAAATTGCTGACTAATAGAACCTGTTCCATTCGCAAAGAACTCTTTTTTAATCAACGCAATCACTTTTTGGTGTATATTGAAGATCTGCGCCCCTTCTACACTTGTATTGTATATTCAAATATTAGTTCTAATTTTCTCAGATTGTGGTTAGTTGAGAACCCAGAAAAACTACGAAGAAACAATCCATTGTGTTATTGTGTATTAGTGTGCAGAAAAGAAACGGCAATAGCTTGAATCCGATGATACATCAAACTTGATTCTGGGGTTATTTGATCTACTAGTTTCTCGACTGGTATTAGGGTTCTTTATAGTCCTTTCATGTATTTTTTTGTATAGGTGTACAGTCATATCATATTTATATTGAAATAATTAAATGAATATTCGCCAATTATTATTATTATAACTGACCGACATATTTTTTGTACCTTCAGCGCCCACAGTCGAAGTTAGTATTTAACTTGTTCAGTCTAGTAAAGCTGTCTTCCAGAAAAAAATACCCGATTCGTATTTTCTTATACCTAACTTGGATGGAGTGAATTTGAATGAATATACTTCGACATTTCATTTGAATACGGACCTGCCTCGACTCCACACTACTTCCTATGAAATGTGTTATGGTGAGAACATTTTTTATTCAACTGCGCCTGCGCAGGAAGCAACGATCAACCACAAACAGAGAGAGAGCATTGTTTATAGAAGTCAACCATATGCAAATATCATGTGAAGGGATGGATACTTCGGGTAGATGGCACTAGTAATTACGTTTAGAAGTCACGTCTTTTCTTTCGCTTTTCTCACGGACGTCGTAGCTTGAATCACATATTTTCTTGATTATTTATTTCATAATACCAAACGACAAACGCAATGGCAATCAATTCAGAAAAAGATGTGAAATTGTTGGTCAAGATCATTCATGTTTTGGATATATAAAAATTCGGACAAACTGGCAGACAAAAAATCTGTACCTTTTTTCTTCTCAGTAGAAAACTTTGTCGTATATTGTCAAGTAAATGAAAGTATCGATATTATACTGTAGATGGCGTAACAAGAACGCTTCAATTTTTTTACACAGGTGGATACGTCTAACAGCATACAGCGCTGACAGCCGCTGAACGAAATTGTAAAATTTCAAATTTTGTTCAGCGGCTCAAACCGCTGTAAGTTGTTAGACGCAGCCATCGACGAACATGGGAAGTTCATCATCTAGATACGCCTCTATCGGAAAATATTTCAACTATTTCATCACGTAAAACAAAAACAAACTTCTGAATGTGAAATTATAGTACACTTCTCTAACACATTCACACACTGATTAGTCTACACATTTGTTTCACACAGAACTCTGCCAACATTTGAAAAACACAATCAAATAGCAATTAGGCATTCCAGGTCACGTGATGTCTGTGGGGCAAATATGGAAATATGGAAATCACACTCTTCTGAAAAAAAAAACAAACGAAAGTTTCTGGGGGGCAGATACCGCCGTATTGGATCATTTCGTCATTTGACAAGTATCTGGAATGCCTAATAGTTGTCAAAGTGGTTCTTATCAGTTGGCGTTTTTTTGAATGTGGCGCTGCGATTTTAATTTGAAATTCCAAAACAATGCCACTGCCTGAATACGATGCTGCCACCTATTAACGACACACAAAAGCTGAAAGCTGTCTTGCGTCATCGGTTGCGTCAAGAGCTCGCGACTCGATCCAATCCAATAATCCAAACCCTAATGAAGTGAAGTGAAAATTCGAGACAAAGTTAGCAGCCATTTTATGCAGTTGTTGTGGTGTATTTTCGAGTAGAAATTTTGAAGTGGTTTCCTCGCCGATTGATAAGTCTTCGATAATAGGCTGTGCGAAACAAGTGCTCACGCGATAGGAGAGCCGAGCAGGAGACCGAACTCAGAAATGAATGTGAAAAAAGTGTGTTGACATAGGACAATTAGTGTGACATTCGTGTCCTCCGCTCTTGCAACCGAGACTGAACTTGGTGCTTTAGGCGGAGTGTAAATAGCAAATTCGGAGCCCTGGAAGGTTTAAAAGTCCAAACCATGGGCAACAATGCCGCTACGGCGAACAAAAAGGTCGATTCCGCAGAGAGCGTTAAGGAGTTCCTTGACCAGGCCAAGGAGGACTTCGAGGAAAAGTGGAAGAGAAACCCGACGAACACCGCCAGCTTGGACGATTTCGAAAGGATCAAGACCCTTGGTACAGGTTCCTTCGGTCGGGTGATGATAGTGCAACACAAACCTACCAAAGAGTACTATGCCATGAAAATCCTCGACAAACAAAAAGTCGTCAAACTCAAGCAGGTCGAGCACACTCTGAACGAAAAGCGCATCCTGCAAGCCATCAGTTTTCCCTTCCTCGTCAGTTTGAAGTTCCATTTCAAAGACAATTCCAACCTGTACATGGTGTTGGAGTACGTGCCTGGTGGTGAAATGTTCTCTCACCTTCGAAAGGTTGGAAGATTCTCAGAGCCTCACTCGCGGTTCTACGCTGCTCAAATAGTCCTGGCGTTTGAATACCTCCACTACCTAGATCTGATCTATCGGGATTTGAAACCAGAGAATCTGCTTATCGACTCCCAGGGTTACCTCAAAGTGACCGACTTCGGCTTCGCCAAGAGGGTCAAGGGCCGTACCTGGACCCTGTGTGGCACCCCAGAGTACCTCGCCCCCGAAATCATTCTCAGCAAAGGGTACAACAAGGCTGTAGACTGGTGGGCCCTGGGAGTGCTAGTCTATGAAATGGCAGCAGGATACCCACCCTTTTTCGCTGATCAGCCCATCCAGATCTACGAAAAAATTGTTTCGGGCAAGGTACGCTTCCCCTCACACTTTGGCTCTGATCTGAAAGATCTCCTCCGCAACCTGCTTCAAGTCGACCTCACCAAACGCTACGGGAATCTGAAGGCTGGTGTAAATGACATAAAGGGTCACAAATGGTTTGCGTCCACCGATTGGATCGCCATTTTCCAGAAAAAGGTGGAAGCGCCCTTCATACCGAGATGCAAGGGGCCCGGAGACACCAGCAACTTCGACGACTACGAGGAGGAGGCGCTCCGTATTTCGTCGACAGAGAAGTGCGCCAAGGAGTTTGCAGAATTCTGAATGGTTCATGTGTTTCTTGTAAGTAGCCTTGCCACTTTATCAGGCTGGTAACGGCCTGTTCCGTCGTTCGGGCTCTTCCATTGTCCGGTCATGCGCTTGCTGGATCGGTCCTCTGCACTGTCAGCTGCAGTTTATCACCACTCATGTGGTTTTTTTGTCGAATAGATAGCGTAGGTAGGCTCTTTTGAGTTCGATGTGTGATGGAGATTTTTAGTGTATGATTTTATTGTATTTTTATTTATTAGTCGTTATTGTATATATTGTATAATAGCCGGTTGAAAAATAGCACTATTTACATTAAATAGTGCGCAAATCAATTTTAATTATCGTATCAGTGCAGAGGGAGCCGATCTTTGAGTATAGAATGTTAAGCATTACCTAGTATGAAACAATCGTTGTAGTGAGTAATATTAGGTATGAAGAAGTTAGGCTATCATACAGCTGCCTCAAAGAGCTTCAACTTCCATAAAGTTTTTGTCCATATCAAATATTTTTAAAGTAATTCTCCGTTATTGTTGGGCTGGTAAGTATTTCGCATTTCAATTTATTGTACTAGTCAGTTTTAGGTACCAACATAATTTTTTGTACATATCCAGCAGCAAAGTGATATTTACTAGTGTGGTGTTTTTCAGTTTTTGCTCCCGGTCGTTGATACTGTTATTTCAATTTTTAAATATTTATTGTGTTAAAACATTTTATTTTGAATGATAAGTACTCTCAAAACAATCTAGATCTGAAGAAACTTTTTCTCCTTATCAACATATTGCTTGATTCCAGCATTGAAATCAATATATTATTTTATCCTGTATCAAGTATGTCTATATACACACATGTTTTAAAGTCATAATGAGTCTGAATAAACCAGCAAATATTCCTGCGATAATAATTTTATTTCACTCAATTTGCATAATAATGTAGAAACTATCAAGTAAATGGCCAACAAGAGAGATTAAGAAGTTTCCATGAAACAGTGTTACCTATTTGCCCACTCACATTCAGGACATTTCAGCCACAAGTTATTTGAAGAATCATATAGAAACATCTATTTTTAATTTAATTTCTACAATATAAACCAGTTGGTTTCTTGAACTATTTTTAGTTCAAGAAACTATTCATCAGGTATATTTTACCGACCATTCATCATACCTAAACCGAGGGGTTAATAACTCTTTCAGCGGGTGTACATTTTTAATTTGTCAGTATTTCAGTACAGTCATTGTGGTTCTCGGTAGTGGAGAGGTTAGCACATTCGCCTTTCAAGCGGAAGACCAGGGTTCGATTCCCCGCATTTCCACCGCACTGGGTAATCGCACATTAAAAGGTAAGGCCTCGTTGATCCATTGCTCGCACAAGTTTCGACTCCTGAGGGTTGACGTTCGTCAGCTGGTTAACGGAAACGAACAATTTTAAAACAACAATTCAAACAGGTACTGAAAAGAGTGGGATCTATAGCAAAGGAAGTAAAATCCCTTAGAAATTTTAAATCACCTACATTTCCGTTTCTGGAACAAATTTTAGTTACTCAATACGGAAATATTTTTTGAGGATTTCTGTACTTATCATTTTAATCCTGCCAGTTGAATTTATTTATGCATTTTTTGAGTTATCAGTCACAACCAATAATAACAATACTAAAGAAGCTAGCAAAGCCACATACGAATTCCGACTCGGGGTGGGTTACCTAATTTTAGGCTCATTTTAGGCTAATTTATTGCCATGTTCCAGATTTTTTTGCTCTCCCCCTTCATAGAAAAATTCGTGGCTTTGCTAGCTTCGGCCGAATTAAGCAGAGTCATATTTCAAAATTCAAAATAAAAGTGATTTGGTATGGCCAAATTGTACAGCCTATTTTAGGCTAATTCATTACTCTATTTGAAAATTTTTACTTAATTCCATCATAGAAAAATCTGCGGCCTTTCTAGCTTCGGTCGAACTCAGCAAAGACATTTTTGAAATAAAACATTTTTCAGCCATTTGAAATAGTGATTTTTTAGGAATATTTTTCGGCTAATTAACTACCCTAGTTTCTTATTTCATTGCTCCTTGCGTTTTAGAAAGAAACAGGATTTATTGATTCTCGCCAATGAGAATCAATAAGTAAATCAAGTTTTTTCTTGAAACCGCGAGGAGCAAAAAAAATGAAACCAAGGTAATTAACTAGCTTAAAACTGAATCTTGAATTATACTATTTAGAATCTTTGAAAAATGTTGTTATTGCAGAAATGGCTCTGCTGATTTCGCCCGAAGCTAGCAAGCCACAGGTTTGTTTTAAAAAAAAAATTGATAAAAAAAAATTCAATGTTGGCCATTCATCGATCATTCTTTAATCATCGTTTCGATTTGAGAAATATCTATAGTTTGGATTAATTACATCATCGCCAATGAGAATCAATAAGTAAATCGAGTTTTTTCGAAAACGCGAGGAGCAAAAAATACGAAAATAAGGTAATTAATTAGCCTAAAACTGAATCTTGAATATGACTATTTACAATCTTTGATAAATGTTGTTATTGCAGAAATGGCTCTGCTGACTTCGCCCGAAGCTAGCAAAGCCACAGGTTTGTTTTAAAAAAAGTTGATCAAAAAAATTAAATGTCGACCATTCATCGATCATTCGATGGTAATCATCGTTTCGACATGTCAAATTGTCAAATATTTATAGTTCGGATCATTACATCATCGCCTGGGCGAGAATCAATAAATCCTGTTTTTTCTAAAACGCAAGGAGCAATGAAATATGAAACTAGGGTAATTAATTAGCCGAAAAATATTCCCATAAAAATCACTATTTCAAATATGTCAAAAATGTTTTATTTCAAAAATGGCTTTGCTGAGTTCGACCGAAGCTAGAAAGGCCACAGATTTTTCTATGATGGAATAGAGTAAAAAAATTCAAATAGGGTAATGAATTAGCCTAATATAGGCTCTACAAGTTGGCCATATCAAATCACTTTTTATTTGAATTTTGAAATATGACTCTGCTGAATTCGGCCGAAGCTAGCAAAGCCACGAATTTTTCTATGAAGGGGGAGAGCAAAAAATTCGGGAACATGGCAATAAATTAGCCTAAAATGAGCCTAAAATTAGGTAACCCACCCCGAGTCGAAATTCGTATGTGGCTTTGCTAGCTTCTTTAGTATATAATAGCATGCGGTTATACCCTCTCCCGAGTATATATAACACAATTCCATACTTAATTGCCATATACATTTTGTTACCTTTTCACAAATTATGGTGACATCTTACGTCACACATTGTCTATCTACACTATGACTGTTGATTCGCGCAGACTATTCACTTATACACTACCTATAAACTTTTGTGGAACGGTGACTCACAAAAATCTTACTTATATGTTGACAGACAGTTTCAAAATGATAAGTATTACAAAATATTATTATTATTATGAAAATTCACATAATTTATCCAACTTGATTATTTGGCAACATTGCCAGTGGTTTGACCGAAAATAAATACCTTGAATATGAATCTGCCTCTGGTATTATCAGTTTTTTGAAGTGGTTATTTCAGAAAATAAAAATATTTCTTCAAGTCATGTATGCATATTTTTAAACAATGAGATTAGCATAACAAATAAATGAAGTATGTTCTCTAAGCGTTACATTACTTTTATTAGGTACCATAAAGATTACGAATTTCTTTCCTTTTTTCCGTCGATTTAAAGTTGGTCTTTTTCTTATAATCAGATATATCATTCATATCTCAGGCCCGAAACCATTCAATTTCGGCTATGGGGTGACGCGAAGAATATAGGAGGAATTTATTGGCAAACTTGTCTTTTATTTTACTTCTCAACGAATATCTTAGGTTTCTAGTAAACAACCTCAGAAGCTCATTTAGTAGCAACGAATACCCGGGACCTAAAGGGGTTACAAATATATCTAAATATTTTTTAAGGGATATCCGAGATACGATTTTACAAATTTGCGAAAACAATACAAAAATTTGAACAAAAAATGACCAGAGCAATGAATAAATGACGTATACAAATATTTCCAATCTAAGAATCTGGCAATACCTCACACAATAAGTACATTCGAGAATGTGAGTAAAAGTTGTTGAATAAATGAGTAAGCGAATGCAATCCAATAAACTATCTTTTCTTAATTTCTCCTTGATATGTGGTCAGTGGTCTTACTTGGCACCACAAATACCAACTAAAACCGGTGGGTTGAAAAACGCCAACGTGTTCAAAAATTAACATTCAGCTACGCTCGGAATAAAAAATCGCATAATGGTCACCGCCTATTACGTCACTTGAATCGTTAAACAGAAGAAACTTCGTATGGAGTAATTATTACATAAATAATAATAAAAGGAACCAACTCAAATTGAGTATGTACAGTGTAACCAAGCAATGTTAATTGAACTATTCGGCACAGTTAGGTTTTTGTTCAGAACTAGAACATCCATTGAATGGGTTATTTAATTGAACTATTCGGCACAGTTAGGTTTTTGTTCAGAACTAGAACATCCATTGAATGGGTTATTTCAATGGATTTTTTGGCGATAATGCCCTTCAATACGAAAGGATCTCTATCAGGATGAAAAAATTGAAGTGTAGCATAGGTTTACGTACATTCATTGCCTTCAATACATTTGCGATGATTGATGACATTATTTTATTTTATTTTGGCATATCAAGTGGAACTTTTAAGAAAACATATATTTATGTTATATGTATGTTATATACTTGAACGATTAAACTTCTTTCAGTAGCGAATATATTTCGAAATAAATACTGGGGATTCCAATATGTTGGAGGTAAAAATTTGGGAAAAATATACTCTTAAGTCTTTATTGGAAAAAATAAATCGTTACAGCTGATCGAGCAGCTGATGTGAGATTTAAATCAGTACCTTATATAAGTGGTGTGCACAACGTAATTGATATTCTCGTTTTTCAGTAATATTACAAAACCATCAGTTGATGATAGTACAACAGAAAACTCCAACCACCAAAAGTAACGGAAAAACCTTGTTTCTATTCTAATTTTAAAGTAGTCCGATAGCATCAGTCGATGACGATAAATCAAAAACTAAATATTCCCAAACTGAAACTATCTTCTTTCTTATTTATTTAGCGTCTTGCTCATCTATGTCATTTAATGTTGCTCAACGTATTGGTCAAATTTATGATTTTTATTGTTAGAAGATTCACTGACTCTACCAGCAATATTTTTGCATTGTCTACCATTTCACTAATGTCACTTTTGATTTTTTTTAACCTGAAACACGAAACTTCATTTCATCTGTTTAGTTCAACCAATAATATGGTGTACTTGACTTTTCAAATTATAACCTTTCTAGATCTTGGTGATCTTAACGGATTGACTATTGCTAGTACTGCCTCGATATTGTGTGCTGCCTCTTCATGGTGTGCTTCAACTAATGGAGATGGATCTTTTCTGTCATCCGGTAATGACACGGGCACTGAATTACACATATCCTCTGCTTCTTTCAGTTGTTTGCAATTTAATTGCAAGCAAGTTTTTTTTTGTAGATGTCCTGAATTTGTCAGATCAATATTTGATAATACTTCGGTCGCTATGAACACCTTTTTTTTATATTTTTACTACGTAATTCGGTCTCCTCTACAAAACATCCCTATAACATTTTCGGCGGTCATGTATATTTTCGGAGATACAGGTCCATTTTGTTGTGAAACTTCACAATTTTTCACATCAACTTTCTGTTGTTTGAACACACGAAATTTGTCTTTTTCATCAGGACATCACACAAGTCCTTATTCACTCGTTTTCAAAATTTTCCAGCAGACAAAACCATTATTGTTTCAAAAAATTCTTTTTTTAAACGTCAAGATTTTGTTCGGATGTCAATACTGATTTACTTGCGATGTTGCCGGAGTTACCACCGACATTGTTATTGTTGAAAACTGAACATATTTATGTTGAATTTTGAAGAAGGGTGAATTATTCGAAACAATAATAGACCGTTGGCCCATGACACAAACATTGTCGATAATCTATGTTCGTATGCCCTTTTGGGGATATACTCAGGAGGCTTGGGAAACCGGGAAAAAGTGCCTCCGAGCGTCTGTGACCAGTCCTTGCACCTGCTGACCTCCACTTCCGGTTGAAAAAAAAGGGTTAAGTATTCGAGGAACGAGGAAGCTCGGCCATGTGGATACATTATCGTATCTTGCAAAAATAACCGGGCGCTAGCCGGTTTGCATACGTCTAGGTCGCTGCCGGAAGGAGGCATACGAATCGGAAGTGGCAATTTCCCACTGGTGATGGACGATGATCGAGGAAAGTATGCCCTTTCGTGGAACGACTCCTTTCGACCCATTAAACACTATCCGACATTTGCATACGATTTCGGAAAGGGCATCTCGATTTATGCCAGCATCAACTAACCGGACTAACCTAGAAATAGTCGATAATTTATGTTCGTATGCCAATCTCGGTGCCGATAGAATACGACATTCTAAGTAACAAAAGCTGGTTTGCATACGCCCAGGTCACTACCGGAAGAAGGCATACGAACCGGAAGTGGCAATTCTCCACTGGTGATGGACGATGATCGAGAAAAGTATGCCCTTTCGTGAGAAGTAAACTCTCACAGTTACACCAACTGACAAAGAATATTATAGCTATGGACAGCTACTCTCCATAATTATAGCTTTGAAACTAACGAGAGGATGCTTTCTGAATCGGTAAGAAACTGAAGGTTCAGGGGCGGGGCAAGTACTTCAGTGCCCCGGTTTATAGATCGTCTGCGAAAAGAACGCGAATCGCTAAGGCTGGATTCACATGGACATCTGGACGTTGAGTTTGGCGGGCAAGTTTGAATGAATCGATCCCACTCGTACAATGGGAGATTAATATTTTCCCGACTTTTTTAAGGTCCGATTGTATGTTATTGGAAATATTAATGTAGTAAGCCCTGATTTAACCCATTTACACACTATCGACCATGTTTGGACACTCGCAAATAGATGTGCCTTTTGCTCAGTGGAACACCCTGGGAATGGGTTTATCGGGGGAAAAAAACTTGTGGGCTCTAATGGGAGGGTAATTTCCACTTTTTTCACTTTGAATTGTTAATAAACAATAGTAGCGCGATCTTCAAGGTGAAATAATTGATATATTTGGATTCAGCGGGACAAAAAACATAAAATAAACATTATCTGCAGAAGGGCCCTTTTATTGAAAGTTTGGGAATTAATTAAGTAATGTTGGCACCGCGCAAATGTATGCAAACCATTATTTGATAAATACTTTCACTTCTACTAACCGTGGTCAAAATTTCATCATTTCCTCAATCATCGACTATTTCTAGGTTAGTCCGGTTAGTTGATGCTGGCATAAATCGAGATGCCCTTTCCGAAATCGTATGCAAATGTCGGATAGTGTTTAATGGGTCGAAAGGAGTAGTTCCACGAAAGGGCATACTTTCCTCGATCATCGTCCTTCACCAGTGGGAAATTGCCACTTCCGGTTCGTATGCCTCCTTTCGGCAGCGGCCTAGACGTATGCAAACCGGCTAGCGCCCGGTTATTTTTGCAAGATACGATAATGTATCCACATGGCCGAGCTTCCTCGTTCCTCGAATACTTAACCCTTTTTTTTCAACCGGAAGTGGAGGTCAGCAGGTGCAAGGACTGGTCACAGACGCTCGGAGGCACTTTTTCCCGGTTTCCCAAGCCTCCTGAGTATATCCCCAAAAGGGCATACGAACATAGATTATCGACAATGTTTGTGTCATGGGCCAACGGTCTATAATGGTTTTGTCTGCTTAAAAATGTTACAAACAAGTGAATAAGGACTTTGTGTGATGTTTTTATGAATAGGACAAATTTTGTGAGTTCAAACAGAAAATTTATGTGGAAAATTGTAAAGTTTCACAACAAAATGGACCTGCATCTTCGGAAATATAGGAGACCACCGGAAATTTTATAAGGATGTTTTGTTGAGGAGATCGTATTACGGAAGTTCCACGAAAACTTTTTTTTAAAGGTGCTCATGGCGATCGAAGTTTCACCCAATATTTTGATGTCTGTGTCAATACGAATATAACTTCTTTTCACTAGGCACTTTTTATAGAAAAGCATATACTTCAAATATACCCAACTAGATTCAGGCGCTCCTGATCCTGAAAGATGTCTCTTTTCTTTCGTGAATCTATCCTGACAATTTCTTGACATACGCTTACAATCCTCAACTGATTTTTTTCAAACTGGAAAATATGCATTGAATATAATTGAACGTGCATATCTGGAGTGTTTACTGCAATTGAATTTTTTTTTCCAGCTATTTTCTTTCCTCAATAAATTCTTATATTTTATATCATTCAAATCCTAGTGACGAGGAAAGCTCTTGATCGATATTACTACGTCAATATTTTCCATTTTGAAACTTTGTTCGATTTTTATATAAGATGAACATATACCATAAGCCATATTTTCTCGCTTGAAGATTTTGAAATTATTTCAAACCTAGAGCTCATTAGAAACGTCACCGCTTTCATCATCGCAAAAATGAATTCTTACTCTGTGGATAATAACATATCGAACCACAAGCTGGAATAAGTTTATTGCAGTGTATTGTGGTAATAACAAAAATAATCTTTGTTCGTCCTAGTACTTATTTCGAATATTTATTTGGAATTGAAAGGCAGTTGACGTACCCCCACTGACGTGACGTGATTTCAAATACTTTACCAAGAAAATATGGATTTTTTGACTCGGAAACACAGAATTGCACAGCTTTATGAATATCGTGTTTTATGTCATTCGTCCGCTGCCGCTAGAGAAAAAAATTGGCCATGTTCGGACGGCAGATTCGCTATAGAAAATGAGCGATATTTCCCCTCCCCTATAGACTTCAGAGGGAACACTCAATGGTTAGATCGCCCTTCCCTAGTATGCATGTGTTTATTTGGGTCTGTTGTGTTGGCCCTGCAGTAATTTCAGATTTTTGTGTGTTCGAACTTCAAATAGCGATTGTGGGGATTCTCAAGAAGTTTGGAAATATTTCAGTGAAGGTTTGCTGCTTTGTATTTATTGTGAGCGTATACTCTTTTAGTTGTTTTCTAGTTCTCAATATGAACATGAACGAATTGAATGTATAATTTGGTGTATGCATAATTTCAATTACAGAAAATCACATCTACCAGCTGGAAACTGCCACTTCTGATACTTTACTATTGCTACATTCAACAAATATTATATTTGAATGATCGAAGTAAATTTTGTCTACTGAGAAATATAATTTTCACTTATTTTAGGGATGCATTATGCACTTAGTTATGCACTATTCGTTCAGTAAAATCGACTTGTTCGCAGAAACTCAATGAATTTAAGTCTCATCTGGAAACAACCTCGAGTCTTTCGACTTTTGTTTTGATTATGAAAAACCTCCGAATTAGTTCAATGAAATGTTCTTTAAGTATTCAACTGCAATTGGATAACTTTTCACAAAAAAATTAATGAGCAATTGAAAGCTTCACGAACAAAAGGAACACAAGAACATCGAAGACCCAGATATATGTAAATGTAAACCATCCACAGTTCCGCGTTTCTCTACGCTGGCGCTACGATCTAGTTTTGTATCGCGAATGGCTGCCGCAGCTGCGCTGGGAATGTATAAACTCACATATTATGTTTTTGAACTCACATATTATTATTTATTATGTTGTAACATACATTCAATTTCGTACGGCTGTTGCAAACGCAGCGGAAGCGGCTGCGTCTGAGTCTATAAATCCGGCTTAAGGCCAATCTGTTCACAGTTCAAGCTAAGGAGTAGATATATTGAGACCTTCGAGAGAACTCGTTTTTTATTTATATATATATATATATATATATATATATATATATATATATATATATATATATATATATATATATATATCAAGTGGGACAGTTGAATATCTCTTGAACCAATAGGAATTCTCAAAATATTATAAGTTCACATTATATCGCATTATGAGAGCTAACTTCAGGAATTACTATTTTTTATACGAGGGGCGCAAGAAAGGCTCACAAAATCGAACATCAATTTTTTCAAATGGAACACCCCATATATTTCAATATATCTGAACTCTCATTCCTTTAGGCTAATTATTGGTTTTTTATTTTTGAAAATCCGACAAGGCGTTGCCAAGTTATACCAGTTGTTCATGAAATGCAGACATTTTCTCAGACTAACCCATTATTCATACTACGGAAGAATTTCTGGAATCATTCAGGACTGTTAGTAGTCGGTAGCATATTCTATCATATGGAATACTCATCTTTTTCGAAAGTTATACAGGGTGGTCAGAAATATTATATGATTTTCACGAAATTCAAACTTTCTTCACATCAATTTTTCAAATAGTGCACCCTACAATATGAATTATTTTCTAGCCCATTGGTGATTTGATTGCTTATGGTCAATGGTTGTGAAAGAGACATGTGAATTTCATCATCAGCAAATGCAAATAAAATAATGCAGTGAACTATTTATTCATTCAATTGTCCTAAACAAAGTCTCAACAAAAAATAACTGTGTTGACAAATAATTAGGGACGATAATATTAATATAAATGTTCGAATTGTCTTCCGTTTGCTGCAAGGCACATTTCGAAATTTTTCATTACATGATTTCTTGTGACATTCTTCAACATTCGCGGTGTTATACGTAGTTTGATGATTTTTTTTGCATTTTCTGATGATGAAATTCACATGTCTCTTTCACAACCATTGACCATAAGCAATCAAATCACCAATGGGCTAGAAAATAATTCATATTGTAGGGTGCACTATTTGAAAAATTGATGTGAAGAAAGTTTGAATTTCGTGAAAATCATATAATATTTCTGACCACCCTGTATAACTTTCTAAAAACATGAGTATTCCATTTGATAGAATATGCTACCGACTACTAACAGTCCTGAATGATTCCAGAAATTCTTCCGATAGTATGAATAATGGGTTAGTCTGAGAAAATAGTCTGCATTTCATGAACAACTGGTATAACTTGGCAACGCCTTGTCGGATTTTCAAAAATAAAAAACCAATAATTAGCCTAAAGGAATGAGAGCTTAGATATATTGATATATATGGGGTGTTCCATTTGAAAAAATTGATGTTCGATTTTGTGAGCCTTTCTTGCGCCCCTCGTATAAAAAATAGTAATTCCTGAAGTTAGCTCTCATAATGCAATATAATGTGAACTTATAATATTTTGAAAATTCCTATTGGTTCAAGAGATATTCAACTGTCCCACTGGTCTAGGGACACACTATATGTATATATATATATATATATATATATATATATATATAAATCAGTTGCCTGCAGGCAACAAGGGTGGTAAAGGGGGTAATTACCCCCCCCATGATCAGTCAGTCACATAGCATATTACAATATGAAAAAAATTTAGAGAGAATTCAAAAAATATAATAAATTAATGAAAAATCAATCACAATTTTATTTCAACTCTACTCTCTGTAAGTCTGTAAGATCGCAGAATCCAGTAATTAAATTCAAAATTATTATCAAAATTATAGAATATCCCAGAAGATTATATAGTCTCTGGTATTTCGGGAGAGATTGATAAACCTAAATTTGAATTTATTCAATTTTTCTGTTGCAATATCTTGTGTTCAAGTTTATTTTCATCGGAAATTATTGCTTTCCCTACTTTCCAATTTTATTTATGAAAAAAATGAAGATTAAACAAATCTGACGTTTTTATTCCACAGTTTCCTAATAATTTAAGTCATTGTGAAAGGTAAGTTTATTGTAAAAAGACCAATATATTATGCATTTGTGATTTGATAAAATGGTGGAAACGCATAATTTTCTCAGTGAAAACCCCCCCCTATAAACTTGAGCTGTATACGCGCCTGGTTGGCTGCATCATTTGTTCAATAATATTGGTTTGGGTGCCTTCCGGTACGCCACTGGACATGGTGATTTCAATCAGCTTTGGGCTGAATTAGCTCCTCAAAATTCAGCAAAATGGCCTGATGTTATACTAACTATAACCTTCAATAACTATTTATTTTGTTGACCACCTGTATCTTAAATACGAAGCATTACCGGACCTATGTTTTTATGAACTCTCCGTCTTAGAAATACTCTAAGAATCAACCCTTCAAGTTTGGCCACGTACTTGTATAACACCCTGTATATATGTATATTCCCATTCCATATTAACCAACAAGTCGATTGAAAAAAAAATAAAAACATACTGTCGCCTTCACAGATAGTCAATTTTGTTTTGATTTCGTTATCTGGTCTAATCCTATTTCAAATGAACGATAATGAAAAGGTAACGTTCTGGGGTGATTATTCTGAAAAATATGTATAGTAAGTCGTAAATCTTTAGGTAAATACCCTTGACAACAGACGACACACAAAATGAAAACTGTTGAAAACTCGAATGAAAAGAGTGTTATACTTACTAATTTCTGAGAGAATATCAGATAATAACAATCGATTCTCTGAATTTGAAAGTAACGCGAGCGATGACTTCATCTTTGAGGTCAACAGACTAAGAACAGTGTCATTTTTTTTCTTGTATATTCATTGAAACGAATTAGTTGAGTGCGATGGGAAATTAAGGAATAGATGAAAGACCCTCGTAAAATTATCTCACGTTTTCAACAGTCGAGATGTGTTCATCTCTAAAACAACACCTATCGACCAAAAAAAATCTACCCTACATATTCATCTTCCATCAAAAATCTTTCCATATAATTTGGCCTCCGGCAATATCAATACTTCCTGAGTCTTTTAAACTGTTTCAAGTGGGTAAGTACATAAAACTCGATTATGAAATCTTTCCGTAGTTGGTATATAATTTGAGAGAAGTCATGTTGACGAACGCTGCCATTAAAGTTCATTAGCTCCATATAAATACGACTTGTATTTATTTTACTCCATACTAAAAAATCATATGTTATTATTTCAAAACGGGAGAAAAATCCGCTACGTTTTTTTATTGTTTTGACAGTCTTTCTGGGAATATGATTCAAGCATCAATATATGTGATAGTTTGTGCATTATTTTCTTCATTCGAGTGTTTTTCTCAAGAATGTTTTCTACTACTGTTCAATACAGACGTGGAAATAATTATCCGTTCAATTCTGTGTGAACGAGGCAACATTCTACCAGGCTACAAGTAGAGTATTTGGTCGCGACGGAGTATCAACTATTCAATTGAACCCAATATTGAACCAATGTGATCAGTATACAGTACTTTCCGCGAACAACTCGACGTAGAAAGCCGGTCGTGACCAAATCTATAATTTAAAGCTGGTCGTCTCTTATTTCCAGATGGCTCAACTTTGAATAAAAACTTAATATTTGTTGTCTTGATGCTAATGAGAAAAATTGTACCTACAGTTGGACAAATACTTGCCGTGGTGCAATGATCAAAAATTCAAGTGTTATATACCGGGTGCTCCAAGTTTAATCGGTTAAAATGTGTGCTGCACATCCATGAGCTTCCAAATTTCGCTCATCTGATGACTTGGGTGTATAATAATTTGACGAAATCTCGAAACCGTAGGTCGAGGGATTCTATCTTAAATTATGGTGTAAATCGGACTTGTTACATTGGGGAGAGTAACATTCAAAGAGTGCGTGCCATTCACGTGATCATTCTATCTTTTCAGCGGCTACACTATAGGTAGTCATAGGGTTTGTTCTAGCAACACATTTGACCGTTTGGAAATTGGTCTGAAGCAGTCAAAGGCTAGATGAATATTGGAGAGCATTATTCATTTTGCGCATGCCTCTGACTGCTTCAGACCAATTTTCAAACGGTCAAATGTGTTGCTAGAACAAACCTATTAAAAGGCTATTAGCATTTCAACATTATCATAGTATAAGATGGGGTGATGGGGTCGCTCATTTTTGCAGATATGTATGTTGTTAAAAAACTTCATTCAAATAAATGATCGATAGAAATGTTATGCATTATACTGGATTCCTCAAAAAAAAAAAAATAGCTTCAATCATCTCAAAATTAAATTGAATGTTTTCTTTTCAAGCTGTGGTAAATGTTCTTTGAAGCTACAGAACCTGTTTCGAAACCATTTTTAGGTAAACCCATGTATTTTGGCACCGTCGTTCCGAACGGCTCTCAAAATGATATATTCCACCTTTATTTCACTAGAAAACAAGCTGTGTACAGCTTATCCAATCCATTTTGGCACAGAACTAAAGACGTATAAGCCCAGCAATTTCTATGCAGCATAGTAAGATAAAAAAACACCTATCATATATGTTCTCTGTGTTAAAATTTATTCCTAGTCGGTGTTTGTTATTCCGTCGTGGTCTGCACTACAAGTGTGCAACTGGAAAAAAGTAGCTGAGTTTTTGCCAGGATGGATTAGATAAGTTGTACATATGTTCTTGTTCTCATCACCAAGTCTCTCCATTTCAACTTTACTTTTTTCCGCAAATATTTCATGAAAATTTTATACGACTTTCGGAGGTTGGAAAATCACCCGTCGATTGAACGCCGAGGCGCGTCCGGCCCCCGCCTTTCCCCCCCCGCCCCCCCCCCCCGCCCCCCTTTTTTCCCTTTTTTTTTTTTTTCCCCGGGGCCGGGGGGGGGGGGCCCCCCCTTCCCCCCAAAAAAAAACCCCGAACCCCCCATTTCATATAATGAAAAATTAGTGTTTCATTTTGTTCTAATTGTCAGAAATGAAGATGAGGTAGCATATATGATTCTCATTTGATATTAGGGCCACATTTCCAGCGGTACAAAATCGGTACGTTCAAAAATATATTCAAAACCCGGTAATATGTTCTATTACCATCGATCATTCAATCATATCAAGTTTCATTAAACATACACCTGCCGAAATGAGCCCTATCAGTTCCTACCTCGTTTCATACTAACCCTAGCATACTCCTAAAATACATATAAAATAATCATTAGTCTTCAGTCACCTATATAACATGACAGTTTAATTTTGGAATAATATATTCTGTAAAGAAAGTGAAAGTTGTTCAAGAACAACAATATAAAAATGATAATTTACGATCATTAGGTCATTACGGCTAATAATATAGAAATTCGTCTGATATTGTGTTGCACGTGCCATAAAAATGTTCCTTTTCCTTTTTTGAATAGATGTGAGAAAAAATTTCGCAACACTTGAAACAGTCCATCATGCAATGCAATTTAATTCGCTAATCTGAATTACATCTGATATTTTCTGAATAACAATTTGAAAAGGTGTAGTTGATGAAATATCTAGAAATACTACAGAATGAACAATTGGACAATCATTTCGTATAAAATTTGTTTGATGATGAATTCTCCCTTGCATCCCACTAATTCAATCATCCTCATTGCCGGTACGGAACTAACGGTTTTAATGATCTTTATTTTTATAGTGTGTTTCAAAAACTACGGAGCTGTATGTGAGGTGCCCTAATGTTTCAATATACAGACAATCTTGCATAGACGATTTATCGTTATAAGTTCAACATTTTCCTTGTGTTAGGGAAAAAACGAGTGAATTAAACTATAGAAAAGTTAAAACTCTTTGAATCATCACGAATTATTTTTTCAAGTGTACCTAAGTACTTTCTACATCACTTTTTCACATTTCATTCAGAGCCATTGACATGTAATATATCCTCTAGTGAGGCTCACTCATTTGTTGTGTTTGGCATATCTAGGCATACTTGGATTCGATCCAGGACATGATAATAGACGAAATAATCGCCTGAAGTAATACCAAGTAGCTACAATTTTATATTTATAGCTGAATTACTTTATCACATTGAAGTTCCAATGACATACCTAAAACAAACTGCATATTAGTGAAAATCAGATCTATTCTTTGGGCACTCCAAAATAATCTTGACTGGACTACTTATATGTAAGGAATTTAAGGAAATACAATAACTTTTATCAGGAACTTGTAAATCTCATTGAGTTTGAGGAATATAATAATGGGACAATCCTATGCTGGCAGGAAATACCTTACATAACAAGCACTTTAGTTCGACACAAGTTATAGTGGATATTTAATAGATGTGACGTTGAAACTCTGTTGCCCTTTGTCTATCGAGCACCACGGCCATTTGATTCAAGTTGTGTAGACTAGTATGTGTTTTCGGCCAAAATCAAAAGTTTCAAATCGAAGATACAATGAGTTGAATTGAGAGTGTTCAAAACCAGACTGAAAAGTATTTACCAAAGAATTTTTTCGGCATTGGATGACGGGATACCTTAGTTTTTAATCAGATTATAAGAGCCAAATATTCAGATGAAGGCGTAATCTACATATTTTATTTGGACACGAATAGTATAATTTTTGCACATGATATTATTAATATTATTGTCTTATATTTTTTTGATTACTTTCCACTACAAGACTCACTAATTATTTTGGCAACCTTATACTTTGTTAGATTTGAATGATGATTGTCAGAATGATTAATTTTTTATTATCGAAGAGAAATTGTGTAGTACAATTTTATCATATACATACCTGGAGTTGTGTGTAAGTAGGTAAAACAATTTTTTTGTGTTTCATCACAGTGTTGCTCATAGAAATAGTATTTGCTGCTGGATCATTGTCAGTTGAATTCATGGTTATATTTTGGAATTGAATCTATTTTGCAATATTATATCCTCTGTTGTGTTAGTATCTGGGTAAGTTTACTGTTGTGCATATGATTTATGTTGTGAGTTCTGTTGTTACAAAATTGAAAATTTTTAAATTATATAATATCGATGTATTGACGAGCGATTGGACAAAAACAAACTACTATGTTTTCACAATTTCGATGCATTGCACATGATTGTGTCTGGAATGTTTCTTTAAAATCATTTATTGAAATCAGTTATTCAAATGTTTCATTTATCACCCTTGAAGAAGGCGAGTATTATCGTCGAAACAAGGGTAATGAAATTGTACACACAGAGTAGTATTTTTTGTCCAACCGTTCTTATATAATACTTCTGGGAGTGAAACGCTATCGTTGATTTCAATGACGCATGACGTTTCAAAATATCCGAAACTTCTGAAATTAGCCAAATACTTTGCAGTGGAATAATATCAGCGGCTTGTTCAGTTTCGAGCAATTTTTTAGCTGTAATTATGTTATTAGATACTTGTAGGTTGTCTCAGTGTTTTGTTGAAATATATGATCTGATTTGATTTTGCTGATTTTTTGGTGTTTTCGCGATCACTGAATCCGGCATGTGAACAGATAATTTTCGAAAAACTACGTTAACTAGACGTGTAATATTTATAGACGCTGTTAACACGAATTTAAATCCACGATTCGTTTCGACAAACATTTCGCTGCTGTTACATAGTTTGCCGATGTATTTAGAGTGCTAGTCTGAAGAATTTCATCATAATTTGATTAATAAACGGTAGTTGATAACAACTCCTTTTGAACATGTAAAGAGAAATCAGCTTTAAACTTGTAGCCTTATGTGATACATTTAAATACATACCTAGCTTTAAAAGGAAATGTGTTTTGTTTGATGTGAGGTTTGTAGATTATATAAATTGCCCGCGATGAAGTCCGGCGACCGTTTAGCGAATACTTTTATTATTAAAGTAGGTAAATCGCAGGTCCGGCTCTAGGAGTCAAGCTCCACTCAAATGTGGAGATTTTGACGCTGAAAATGTGTGTACAATAGTATATCACATGATGAGGTAGAAAGTGCATCATTTATCCCAAGAGAAAATTATTGTTTACCGAAGCATTAGGCCGAGCTGAACTATTTATCGAGAGAAAAATGAAACGTAAACCGAGGTGTTGAGGGTTGTACAGTGTGTAACAACGGAAACTTAACAGAGCCGTTGTTGAATATAAAAAGTAAGATTTTTAAAGAAATCTCGGACACATCGATTTCTGATTAAAAGGGGACACCTTTCAGACTACTCAGATTTTTTTGTAGTACGCACCCCCTCGGAGGGGTGCGTCCGACGACCCTTATTAAGATAGGGAAAGTAGGTCGAGTGGCACCTTGTTTTAAAGGTCTTTCGAATACCTTTACAACTCTGTTAACAGAAAATTTTTGTGACGATTAGTTTTCGAGATAATTTGAAGTTTTAAAGGTATTTGTATTGAGTTCAACGCTGTTCAAAATAAATCAAATTGTTTTTAAGGTACAATATACGTTCAGAACTTCCATAAAAAAATTAATTTTTGCTTTTTATGACAACTTGCTAATACGTGTCCATGTGATTTCGTATTTTCTGTTTATTACGAGGAGATTTTTTAGGGGGATGGGGTTGGTTACCAATCGTTACAATTTTTTTTTTCCAACAGAGTTGTGAAGGTATTCGAAAGACCTTCAAAACAAGGTGCCACTCGACCTACTTTCCCTATCTAAATAAGGGTCGTCGGACGCACCCCTTCCGAGAGGATGCGTACTACAAAATATCTGATTAGTCTGAAAGGTGTCCCCCTTTAATTTTTAAAACTCTTACTTTTTATATTCAAAAACGGCTCTGATAAATTTTCGTTGTTACATACTGTATATTGTTTTCTCCACAATCATTCGAAAATATATTATATTATGAAAAAAATATATATTTGCAATGTTGTTTTGTTTACCAAGTAGGTGAGCATTGCAAATAGTCGAAAAATATATCTTCATCAAGGTTCCAACTCCTTGTTATCTTTGGTCTTTTTAGATGTTAAAATTGTTCCTACGTAGTGGATGAAAAGTATGATTTTCACTCTCGTTTCATATATGGTTATTTTCTATACCTGTACTCCAATGATACACTCATATGCCCATAATCTTTTTCTGAATGAGGTCTATTATGCAACGGATTGAAAATCTGTATCGTAATGAAAAATGTGTATCATAATGAGATTATTATAAGAAATCCAATTCAGTGGTGGAATGCTACATTGAAAATTCGGTTCAGAATAGAATCAGCATCCGCAATACAATGTTGAAGTCTATTGAGACTAGCAATACTGAAATAGATGTTGATATTCCTTCCACTTCCAGATCAGTGGAACCCACAATTTCACAATACAAATAATATAAATATAATATTTATAGTTCATCATTTATCGGGTGTAGGAAAAATAGCGCATGCAACTCTTATGTGATGGTTACTAATACCAGCTGCGGCTCGTTTCGTATCCCAGTTAATGCTCGTGTATTAATTACCATCATTACAAGATCGTTGCATATTATAGCATTATTTACGACTGATACATAATGTAAGTATTATACTTACGGTTTCTGCAGTATAATGCCATATATTATTCCCGTTGGAAATAATGGCGGGGGATTAATAGTAATAGTCCTACAAGCCCTACTAACCTTGAATAGACAACGTATTTTCTCAGGGTTAGTACTAGAGTGCCACCAAGATTTAGCTATCGCCTCGGTAGATAACAATATCGTACTAAGGTGGGTGAAAGGGCACGACAGGAGCAAAGGTAACCGCATTGCTGACTCTTTGGCCAGCAAGGCGGCTGGACTGAAAATTTCGGGACCAGGTGACACCCATGGCTTGACGACTTCGACAATTGCGGATCTAACCAAACGTTACACCCATACTCAATCCCTTAAGAGATCGGATGAAACCAAAGGATGCAGTTTTGCCAGGATCACCCTGGACGACCCTGGGAAGCTGGATCCGAATAAATATTTGGCGATTACCAGGAAGAATCTAACAGTGGGATATCTGGCTGGACACTGTCAACTAAGGAAACACCTCCATATTATGGGGCTAGTGGACACACCTCTATGCAGGATGTGTGACCAGGAAGATGAAACTGTCAGGCATGTCTTATGTGAATGTCTGGAGCTATCGTCGATAAGAGAGTGTATGTTCGGTGAGGAAATGTCCCCTGGTGACCTATTCTCCTTCCTGGATAAGGAAGGATGGACAATGTCCTAGGAGGGCGACTCCTTGGGAGAATGTACAATGGGTCATATTGTGGGCTAAGTGCTGTGGGTCTACACTCACCCTCCCTACTCTACAGATACAGATGGTAATAGTCTTTATTCCCTCTTGTAGTCCTATCACAAAATTTCTCGAATTAAATATTACCATGGAAACGATATAACCAAACTCCAAAGTGTCAGTGTCAAACGCATAAGTAGTGTTTGTGTATTTGTATTGAGAAAAATGAAACTAGAGAATCATCTGTTTATGATAAATAAATTAGTCGTAAATAAAGTAGAGTATACTACTCGCAATAATGACTATTATTTTCACGGGATATAACACTCCCTCGCGGCTCGGTTCGTAAAAGTTCCTCGAAAATAACAGCTATCATTATTGACTCGTGGTATAATCTACTATTATTTGTTCATAAACCGTGTCTTAATAGGGCTTTCATTATGAAACGACCGTTTATTGCGATGCCGCTTGATTTCATTTTCACGTAACCATAACAATATCAATGAGTTGATGTCAGTGTGTGTATCATAGTTGTGAAAATATCAATTTCATTGAAAATGTTCGATAATAATAGCGATTGAGAAGGTATGGAATTATCTTCAATACCATCCGAAATAATTGAAGCCACGAAAGAGAGCAATCTATTTTATTGGTCTTGAAAAAAGCGTGTCCATTTCATCAACTAAGCGATATTGCATATGATGATAAGGGATAATCGAGAAATGCGGATTGGTACACTGGAATTGATAGTGGTAGACTGGTTCTTCAGCCTGTCCCAAAACCTGCAGACCACAACTAACAAAAAACGGAAACAGCTTCATTAGACACCGGCCTGAACTCTGATTAATATATGACTTGTTTTCAGATGACAACAAATGTAAAGAAAGGAATTTTGTCTATCTACTCTTATCTCTCTTAGGTTGATACTTCGAAACGCTATCTTCTTGATGAACCATTGTTTATTTTCCAACCTGAAAAAAGGTCCCATATTCTCGATGAAAAGATTCAAATCATTACTTATTATTGGCGTAACTCGACAGCAATTAATTTAAATGCGGAGAAAGTAACTAGTATGGCTTTTTATCGGTATGGCCAATAAATATTAAATAATATCGGGAATGTCTAGGAAACCATAAATACTTTTTTATTATGAAATAAACTGCAATTTTGATCTGGGTATTATTCTTATCGCGAGGATTATTAAGGCTTGGCACAAACTGGTATGCCTACCTAACTTAAGTTTTCTCCACATTAGGAATACAATGTGACCATCAACAATTTTAATTGCCTGACAATTATCGCAAAATACCTTTACTTCGAAACTCCTATCGATTATATGTTTTCACGATACGTTCAGTTGAGAACAGTTTTTTACAGTAACATCTGAGATGGTCAGTCTCGAGAATATTTTCTCTATTTGTTTGGACATAGTAGTAGATATTCTGTAGATAAATTCACCTTGGTATACAAATTAAACAGATCCCGAACACTCAATATCGGCTCGTACTATTGACTTCAAACTGCCTGGAATTTTTCTAATAAAAATACCATATAATACAACAGCAGTTAAACGCCGAGAAACTGTCCAATGAATCCCACACAACCTGCCAATTTCCTGCTGGTGAATTGCTGAAATAAATACATCCGAAAATAAATGAGGATTTATTTAAAGCCATGCGAAAACCGTATAACAATGCTGGGAGATTACTTGCGATTAGTTGATAGAAAATGAAATGTTTTTTATATGGGATCATCAAAAATACTTTGAGTTCATTGTAAAAGATCAAAACTACTTCAAAGGTTTTACCGATGGAAATTATTTCATCTTATTCAGTAGTAACCCGAAGAGAAATTTGTATTGCCTGGTAACTAACTACATAAAGTATAATTATATGCTCATATATCTACGTCTTGAATAGCCATGATTAGAATTCTTTTCCATATTTTACAAAACTTGTTTTTTCAGGGAAAATCTTCTTTCGGTATTTTTAAATTCGGAAACAATTATTTTTGGAAAGATAATTTGAGTTTTTCTCTTTCCAATATAAATAACCTTCACTTCCTCAACTACAGTTATAATGTTCAGGGATGAACTTCTTCAAACTCCGTTTCTGCATGTTTCAAGATCATGAAGTTTTATGTATGGATACGGTAAGTTTGCATCCAGACAACGATTATATCTGATAGTTTGATACATATTTCATATTGATATTACCATTTTATGTTTTTGGGAAAATGATTAGTGGCAATACTGCCCTTGTTTTTCACTTCGTTATATTTAGTAACGTAGTAGAAAACAGGTAATATCTACAGAAAAGCGATACATTTACCTCAAGACGGTACATTTTTTATGTCCATATTAGGGAGGGAGTTCCGCATCACTCTAGCCTCATCACAACAATACACGATTGGCATCGTTTAGTGCAGGGGTTCCCAACCTTTTCTTAGTCCTGGACCACTTTTATATTAATCTTGTTAGCAGGGACCACTATGCATGACAGTGGTATATACATACGTACATTGTAGGTAATAAAGATAAACTGTAATAATCAAACCGTAACTGTAATTAGCAACTCAAATAGGATATTACAAAACAAGAAATAATATTTTTAGGATAAACTTCTGTGATTTTGTATTAAAGTGATTTCTGAGTTTGCATCTTCTTCACGAGTTGCTCAAAGCTACACGCAAATCATCACTTATTTTCAAACGATTCCTGGCCTCGTTCTCAATTACCAATAAAGCAGAATATCCCTGTTCACATAAATAAGTTGTTGAAAAAATCATAAAATAGCGCAAGGCGATTTCTCGAAGTTTAGTATGAGAAATTGCCTTTTTACACCAAAACGACTCAAGTGAATTCAATTCAGAAGCATCCTTGCAGTTTCTGTCATTTTGGAATTCAATGATATCTTCCTGTCTTTCTTCAGTAACTTCTCCAGCGTCCGTACTAAAAGGGTTACGAATCAGTTTTAGATCAACTTTAGTTTCTTCCGTATATTCTGGGAAGTAACGATTGAATTCATCCATCAACATTCGTGAATCAGTCCTGACATTTTCTTGTATATTTGCTTTGATAGTGTCATACTTTTTGTCTTCCACAAGTGCTTTTAACGTAGCAAACGCAGAATAATTATTTTCTTCACTTTTACCTAACCACAACTGAAGTTTGCAAATAGAAGCGCGGAGTTTATCTTCAAAAATATAAAATATATTTGCGACGTTTTCTAATTGTTTATTTCCGGAACCTTGTAGTTGTATATTCGATTGTGTGTTAAAATATCCACAGGATAAGCCAAATTAATTTGACATGCCGGATTAGTGAACTGTTTTAACAAATCAATCATTGTCAACCGGAAAAATCTCAACCTCAGCTCATATAATCTTCCCAACATATTACCTTTCGATAGCCATCGAAATTCTGTGTGAAAGAGAAGTTCTTCATGGTAAGAGTCCATTTCAGTGAATAATTTTTTAAAAAGGCGTGTATTTAGTGCGCTGCTTTTGATACCATCAACAACACTTATGGCCATTTTCAGTGCATCAGAAAGGCATTCAGGAAGAGTCTAAGAAGCTAACGCCTAGCGATGTATGATACAGTGCGTTGTTATCACCTTATGATTTTTCTGCTTTGCTAACGTCGCCAGCCTGGAACGTGATCTCAACATTGCAAGAGCACCATCAGTACAGAGGGCAACGAGTTTATCCCACATGAGATTATGTTTCTCACAATATTCTGATATTGAGTTCATGAAAAATGGCGCCCGCTAAATTTGAAATCACTCGCGGACCATATTTTAACTTCTGCGGACCACTGGTGGTCCACGGACCACTGGTTGGGAACCACTGGTTTAGTGACTCTGACTATCGAATTGCATGCATTATACTACTCAAGCATAGAATAATATTCATCTAGTAGTTTAGCTGAACTATTAGCCGAAAAATGGACCGGACGTGCTAACACGCTTGTCATAGTCCTAGATGAAACCATACGCTTTGTAGTTATTTTCTTTGATCAATTGTTTATGCCATTTTATATTTCGAAATTGTTATTCGTTTATAATTTTCAGGGCTCGGAAGTCCCCCCTCAAATTTGTTTGTTCAATTTCAAAACGATGTATTTTTATATATTATACAATGTTCTGAATATTCCAATTGGTCTGATGGCATGAATGAATATTTCATTTATATATAGTATACCAATCTGCTGATATATCTTCAATCCAATGGGATTCCCACCTCAACAGGGAAACCCGCGTGAACCCAAAGCAAACATGCTTAAATTTGCATGTTTTGGTGTTAACCTGAAAAGTAAAACCAAATATTTGAGAAGCATTTCTGATGGAAGCTTCCCACGAAGGAATATCCAATCGCTGCTTATTCAACCCTCCTAACTCTTGTTCTATTCACCAATCACAATCACGCTACCTCCGCCTGTTATCTACAGCTTTTTCTATGTGAAATATAAACAAATGATGTGGTTATCGATTGAAAATCGTCTCTGTTTTATGGAGCGCACAGTTCTGACCAGTCAGCCATGGTTACCTTTGATCAGAATTGAAGTCGATGTCGCTAAATGAACACATCAACAGAATTGGATCATCATACCTGACGATATAGCACACGGCCTACCTATAAATAGAATTCTCTCATCGTTGGCAGTACACAGAGTGACTGTGGGCTGCGAGAGCACCTGTTGTTGGCTACAAAATCCATTTATTTTAATCAGAATAGAAAAAACCTTGCCGGTTTTATGCTCGGTATTTACATTTCTCAGCGCACCATAGCGGAATTATTAGAAATTATAGGCTGTTGAGAAAAGACAATACGAATTGATTTTGCTACTGGAATGAACATGCTTATCAAACGGAAGATAAGCTTGAAAGTAGATTCATTACACAAGGAAATTACAAATATTCATGAATTATCTCCAACTTACGATCACATATGCTTTATATGGTGTATAAAACTGTAGATAAATAGCTATATCTTTCCAGGCAGATATATTTATGAGTTACACGTCATGTCTGGCTTTACAGTTCAGCCGACTGAGGTATTTTTTTGGTTGTTATTCTCTTAAACTGTAGAATCATGGTTCAACAAATATATGCAGCTTTCAGGTTGAGAAATCAAAAATTATTATCACCAGGAAGAATGAGAGTTTGCAAACTGTCAACTTGATTCAGTTATTCTTGCCATCGCCCAACGTGAAAAACGAAAATATACCAAACGATTTTTGACTCAATTTAATTTCGCATTTATTTTTCTCCATTTCTTTGTAATTGATCATTACATTTTCTGATTAATAATTCACTATAGTAAACTCACTATCCAATAATTTTTTCAGTTCCCTTACATTTCACTTATCAAATTTCTTTGCTTTTTCAAGTATTTATAGATGGGTTCAAACATGATCAAAACTCAAAACACTCATTAATTTTATAAACATAAATTGTGATTGAAAACATTATTTAGTATACTTATATTTAGAATAAGTTGGAAATAAGAATAAGTTGAAACAATTATTTCTATGATCTACGCTCTTCATTAATAATTACAAGTTAATCTTTTTGAATATCTAAAGGATTATTTCGGTCTATAAACAAATGGATTCTTCCTCAATATATGCGTATTTCATGACTTCACAAGCTTTTTTCTCTCATGTAATTGGAGGCGAAAAAATGAGCATATGATGTGGTTTCTTCTTGTTTCAATTATAAAAATAACTATGTGCCTCAGTAACAAAAATAAATTGCAATGACATATCTCACACTGTTAATACATAGTAAGTTCAAATATCAAATGATTCGTTTTCCAGTGCTGGTCTGAGAAGTGAGTCTGAAAAAAATGTTCACCCGGTAAGGGATTATATAACAGCTCTTTTCATTGGTTATACTTTGAAGTTCACTCGAACTGTACACCCAGTCCACTATTCCACTTCCACTATGGATCTACTTTCGTTTGTTTTATTCAATTATTCAGTCCAAGATATTCAACTAGACTAGAGACATCTGGGGCGATTTTTTCGATATACCGCATAGAGGGAATCTGTAACCATAGATGCCACGGCCATGGGGATGACGGCTGCAAAACTCTACCACTAGGAGCGCCACCACTGCATGTACCTTTGACAGCCTCTCAAGTCAAATGACAACAATTCAAAACATTAAACGTTCCTTCTTTGCAATAATTAAGAATATAAAGATTTGAAATCGACATAAAATGGTCTCATGTAGTGCATTCGGATGTAAAAATGTAGGTACGCATTTATTTCCAAAAGAACAAAACTGGAAAAGCAGTGGGAAGTAGCCCTGAAAAGAAAGAGCTTTCAGGCTTCTGAACATTCTAGATTATGCTCCAGTCACTTACAAAATAACGTAGCAGGGCTGGTTATTATGATGATTTTTAACGAAACACCTCTGTAATCAGTTTGAATTTTTTACCTTTCACTCAGATCTTTTTTTTCCTTTGAGGGATCCACCACGTTCCCTCAACAAACTTTTCAGTTCTGGTACAGACCAACATCCATATCTATCGGTTATAAAAAGAATAAATGAATAAAAAAAAAAGTGAAAATAAATTAAATAGAATAAAATATAAAATAATGTCAAGGAGAAAATTCCGTTTCCTGCTGTTCATAAGTGTTTTCTTGTTCATAGAATAAAACGTACGCCTCGCCACTTACGAGAGATTTTGAACAGATCGGTGACACATGGGAATCGTTGTATTCGTACCACGTTTCGGAGTAAGGGTGTCGACAGTAAGCCGTGTAGTGGCCGCTGTACGTAGTGCCGCTATGGTTGGAGAGCGCGTAGAGTTTGTAAGGGCAATGGGCTCCATTGTCTGCAGCGTAATTGCTCATGTCTAGACCTCCCAACGGAAAATCGATGGTGACATTCAATTTTCCTCTGGATAACCTGCAAAATCACTCGTTAGGCACATGCAGTCGTGCTGCCACCTACTAAAAGCTTTGGGTCATCTTCCCCATTGTCTAAGGATCCTCAGACAATGCCATGGCATTGTCATTGGCTTCGTTCAGCGGTGCACAACCGTTGAGAATAATCACTAAACGTGTTGAGCCGCTGCTCAACGGTTTCGAGTGATCAATGGTGCAGCGGTCCGTTCAGCCGAACACGTTGGCACATCACTCAACGGTTGAGCACCGCTGAACGAAGCCATTGTTCAGAGATACTAAGTCAATGACTGCGTCTAACAGCTTCACGAAATGTGACATTTCCCCATGGAAAACAGTGAAATTTTGTGCAGCGACTTCAATCGCTGTAAGATGTTAGACTCTACAGTATAATGTCGATATTTCTATCTACTTGACGATGCGTGACCAAGTTTCCTTTTCTGACGGCTCATTTGAAGAGATGGATACGACGGGTAGATGGCACTAGTGAATTCGTTTCCAAGTCATGTCTTTTCTTACGTTTTTCTTACGGACACCGTAGCCAGAATCACACATTTTCTCGGTAACTTATACATAATACCAAAAGACGGCAATCAATTCAGAAACAGAAGTCGATTTTCTCGTCAATGTCGCAGATCTTTCATGTTGAAGATTATAATGCCTAAATTTGCATTTCTTTCATGAATTTATATCGCCATCTTTCAACATTTCAGGCAAACAAACAGACAGAACTCTGCACCTATTTTCCCCTTCAAAGAAGGATTCTTTGTCGTGCATTGTCAAGTGATCGGAACTATCGGCATTATGCTGTAGATGGCGTAACAAAAACGCTTCAAATATATCCCAATAAACAATTTGATGACAAGCAATTTAAAGGTTTCTAGTAATTTTAAGACTGACGTGCGATATCCGATTGAGAGATAGCCTTTGTTGTTTTAATCAAATTCAATTTCTAACAAGACAAACCTTTTTATCGATTCGGTTCGATTCGATCTAGTCATGATTATATTGAATGAAAAGTTGTGGAGTTGATTCACCTCATCATCACTTCATATATTTCCAATCGGTTTTTATGAAATTGAATCCAACTCGTTTTATTTTCATTGGCACGGAAATTCGTATCATATCCCAGCTCTGCGCAAGATGAGCTGTAGGTACTCTTGGATTCTCTCCATTGAAATATCTAGAGGTACATATATCTGTGACTACTGTAGAATTGTATTTAGACTAAGAGAAACGATGATGAATTATTGAAGATAGCGAATAAGTGGTACGTACTCACATCAACTCCATCCGAATTGCGAGAAACCTCTATTTGTTTTTCAAAAATATCATGGAATTTTTGTCTTGTATTCAGCCAACATTATTTGAACTTCTTGGTTCTTTTCATCGTCTAACAGAATAGATGACCGAATTCACATAAATGTATTTAGTGAAGCTATCGTTCCATAGATGGCAATAGCTAACATGCTTCTGTTCTACACTAGTTTCTGGATACATACAGGAAAAATAATACTATGAAACTACCATATCTGAAATCAATTCATTCCTGAGAATTCTCTCAAAGAACGTTCATTTAGCTTTACAATTGACGTTGCCTTTTTAAAACATCTTCAGCCGTTTACCATCAGTAGGTGGTGGTCGATTCCTATTATGTGCTAATACACTCTTTTGCAGTGCACCAATGGAATTTATGAAGTATCTAGAACCCCGCTAACGTGTACAAACCAATGTAGCTTTGCAAAACAAGCTAACTCTGACAGTTACTAGCATCGAAACATACAGGAAATATACAGGTACTCACTTCTCACTCTCAAACTCATATTCTCCTCTAATCTTAAACCTCGTTAGCTTTCTATGATTCCTTTCGTTCATTTTCTAAAATTATTTCGATTGTTTTTTTCACTTGTCAAAATGTGACTTTTTTTTTAATTTCAATCAATGAATTCTAAGCCAATCATTTGTTTTTATACTGATAAAGCTGCCTGATCCTTGATAAAAGTTTGTTTACATTTGAACTTTCAAAACTAAAAAGTTTACCGCGTCGATTCCACTGAACTGGCTTATATACAGGGTCAAAACATGAATTATCATGAATGAAAAATACTTTATTATTAATAGTTATTCACTTTTTCAGCTTAATACAAAGATAAACGACACATTTCAATAAACACTCTAATTTCACACATGTAAATAGCTTATGAACATAACTAAGTTTCTGGCAGATATTGCAAACGACCGATTCAAATACTTTAGGTTTTCTGAACTCAAAAGAAGATGGCGTTAGATCAATTTTCGTTAAATTCAATTTGTTCTTTGTAGTTGGAGATGAAACCGTTGTATGATAGTATATTATATACCACGAGTCGATAATGATAACTATTATTCTCGAGGAATTTTTACGAACCGAGCCGCGTTAGCAGCGAGAGAGTAATATTTCGAGAGAATAATATTAATTATTGCGAGTAGTATACTCAACTTTATTTACGACTGATTTATTCATCTTGAATAAATGATTCTTCAGTTTCATTCATCTCAATACGAATAGACAAACACTACCTACGCGTTTGACACTGACACTTTAGAGTTTGGTTGTATCGTTTCTATGGTAATATTCAATATTCAATTCGAGAAATTTTGTGATAGGACTACAATAGGGAATAAAGACTATTACTATCACTCCCTGGCCAGTATCCTCTAAAAAAAAAATATTATTATGGCATTATACTGCAGAAACCATAAGTATTATACTTACATTATGTAATAGTCGTAAATAAAGATCTTCATACTACGACAACGAATAATTTTATGTTCCTTCTGGCGCGATTTTCAATTCATGAGATTTTTTTTTTCGAATATCAACCTTGTACAATGAGAGGTGTGGCGCCACCTCTTGGTATCGTCAGGAAGCATTAGTAAGATTTACTTCAAGCTATCATAATTTCTAGATATCTATATCATATGCACCGAATGGCGTAAGCATCATATCTCTTCTGGATCATAGAAGGCCTTCATCGTTTTTTGACATTTGAAAGTTAAGAAAATATTGAAAAATTAATACAGAATTCCACTCCACTAACACCGTGAAGACAAAAGGTCCATATGGAATCAGTTTGAACAGTTTTGCAATTTCAGAAACTACAGACAATTCAATAACTGCGTTTTCAATAAATATACATTTTATAATTATTCAATTTCCTTCTTCACTCCTCATGTTGATGAAATACTAATGCATAAAATTGTTATTCTTTTGATTTGTTCAATAAATAATCTCTCCAAATACAACTCGTTCTTCAAATTTTATGAAATGAATTTTCATTTTCAAAACACTCAAACTTTTTTCATTTTGAGGCGAAAGCATTCAAAAAAACCGAACCAGACAAAATCACTCGTCCTATGGACTCGTGATATTATCAATCGGTTTGTTTTCATGTTTTTGCCAAATAAAAAAGTTTTCGTGGAAATTAAAAATTTATCAGGGGTTATATCCCGAGTGCACCAAGTTTAATCGGTTAAAATGTGTGCTGCACTTCCATGATTCTCGAAATTTTGCTTAGCAACTGACTTGAATGTATGATAATTTGATAAAATCCCGAGACCGCAGGTCGAGGGATTTTATTTTAAATTATTATACACGAAAGAATTTGCTTGAAAGCAAAATTTTGAAAATCATGAAAATGCACGCATTTTGGTCGATTGAACTTGGTGAAGGAGGGATATATGTTTAGATTATTTCCAGAAAACATGTAAACTCAGGAAACATCAAAATCGAACACAGGAACAATATAGTACCAGAGATAGTACCTGAAAAGTGATCCAAACGCCCGGTTTATTTCGAACATTTTAATCGGTTAAAAGGTCTAGTGCATTTAATCGCTGTAAAACTCTGTAAAAGCAGACTAGCCTTCAACTGTTTCATCGTTTATTCGCATTGAGGGAAATAATCAAAGGTAAACCACGAGTCCTTCAAATTTAATCGATAAATTTTCATTTTCCACAAAAACTTTTTAGTTTGGCAAAAGTATGAAAACAATCCGATTGATAAAATCACGAGTCCGTAGGACGAGTGATTTTATTTAATTCGGTTTGTTTGAATGCTTTTGCCTCAAAATAAAAAAGTTTGAGTGTTTCGAAAATGAAAATTTATCTTATTAAATTTTGAGAACGAGTTGTATTTGGAGAGATTATTTTTTGAACAAATAGAAGGAAGAACAATTTAATTGATCAGTATTTCATTTACATAAGAAGGAAAGGAGAATAGGTGAAAATTATACAAATTTGAAATGTCAAACAACGATGTATGCCCTCTATGATCCAGAGGAGATATGATGCTTACGCAGTGATTATGATAATGCTCGGCGACGATACCAAGAGATGGCGTCACACCTCTTATTGTACAAGGTTGATAACTGAAAATTTCTTATGAAATGGAAATCGCGCCAGAAGGAACATAAAATCATTCTTTATCTCGTTGTATCAAAATCTTCATACAACGGTTTCTTCTAATACCACAAAAAATGAATTGTTTTTAATGAAAACTAATTGTACGCCATCTTCATTTGAGTTCAGGAAACCTTAAATATTTGAGGTTGAAATGCCAAAAACGTCACATTTTGACAAGTGAAAAAAATAATCGATAAGATTTGAAGGACTCGTTGCCTTTGAATATTTGTGATTGACAGTATACAAATATAGAAAATAGTCCTTTCGGGTATTAATTCGTGTGCAGAATGTTGGATATTCAAAGTTTCGATTCTCACTCTCTGCACGCTCAGCACCACATCTGAACGGGCAGGAAGGCAACAGATCTGATTGAACAATGCCGTTGGACCAATGGAACTGTAGGAAGTTTTATCACTTGTCGGACCCAATTATGAGAGAAGTATTTATATATCAGTGACCTGTAGGCGAAACAGGGTATCGAAGCTAGGATTGTGATTGTGTTGGTCAATCTATAGGATGGTTGATTGGTAAGATTGCGTTATTGATAGAGAAATGTCGTAGTTTCTTGATAATGACTCAAGCATGAGAGTCGAAACGTCTAATATGCAACATCCTGCACACGGATTAATACCCGAGAGGATCATCTTCTGTATTATATATTCCAGTGTCCGTGAAAAGATTCATTGAAATAGTATGCAAAACTCAAAAAGTAATATCTCAAGAAATAGCTTACCGCGGCCTTCGATCTCAGTAAGCAATATCGCTTTGATATGTTATGAACTATTTCTGCCTATTTCATACAATTTTTTTCAAAATAACAAAATACGTCATTTCTCTATCTACATTAATTCCAGAAAAAAATAAATCTTCATAAAAGGGGATCTTAAATCTTGAAAAAGTTAATATAACCATAAATATTCATGCATTGACAATGTATTTCCACAATAAAAGGATTCAATGTCAGATGGAAGAAGAAAATTATCATTAAAAGAAAATACTTCTGTAAGCTTCCTTTGAAGCGCTTTTCAAAAAGATCTTGAGTTAGTTTGTTTGGTAATTGGTTATAAATTATAACTCCATTCCATAAATCGGATATTGAATATCGAAAAGGTAATTTGACTTTATATTCATCAATTTACCAAAGCGCCTCCATTATTATTGTTACATTTACCTAACGAATGGGAAATCAAATCTGGATCATAAAAAAAAATATGTTTTAGGAATTTTATTGAAATTGAATATATTTACTGTACATTTATTTTTTCACTTAAACAACTGACATCAACATAACAATTATTATTACAACTCAAATGGTGCACCAACTATTTTGTCGAAGTGTCTGTCGAATCTTGAGATGTTTCAAGACTTGACTTGACGAAATACTCAAGATTCACCAAACACTCTCGTGCTTAGAATATCGATAGTTTGATACAATATTTCTCTAATATATCTCTACATTAGGTCTAATACATAAATCTCGAAAAAGAAAACTTTAGGAACTTCAAAGCCCAGTCATCAGGAGCAACCACCAATTCTACTATTCTGAAACTTGAAAAAAAATGTTTTCAACTAACAATATATTGAGCCGAGGAGCTGGAAGAGCTGAAACGAATTCAATTTTGTTGCCGACGTTTCAACTTCTACGAAATCATCTGGTCGGAAAACTATAAACCGTTCTTATACGTACGGTATCAGATGAATAGTGACGAAGATAGAGAGGTTGATGATTTCATTCCGTGGGACTCTGAAGATTATTTTATATAAGTTGAAATGACAGCTAAGGATATAACATTTTCAGTTCCTTGACCAGATCTCGAGCTCAATGAAAGGTCCCGAAACAGTATCCATAGTGGAATTCGTTTCGAAAATGCTAAGAGTTACAGAGAAGCTGGATTGTGGATAAAGTTGTGTATTAATGGTGTTTGAAAATCCGAATTAGAAAAATACAATGATTTGATTGTAGTTTCTCACTTATATCAGGTTTAACTATATACATTTCCAAACATTGTTAGATCTTTGCCTTCGCGACTTTCGAAGGACTGTGCAGTGTTGCTTGAAAAATGAATTTTACAAGGTGCTGGATTCCTTTGGCCGTCCACACCTCGAACATAAATCCTTAAACTTTCGATACCATATTTAGTAACAGCAATATTTTCAGTTGGACCTGGTCCAAGGATCACAACACCATGCAAAACCAGTAACGTAACATATCTCCATCGCTTATTGCATTGAAAAAGTGCAGCAAATTGTTTGGAAATCCTCTCTGACAAACCAGATATAATTAAAAAAACAATCAAACACCCGTATACCTCCAAAAGGCAAAAATCATAATAAATAATAGTGGAATTGGAAATATACGCAACTCTGCCCTTTTCTATAACTTCTGCCGTTTTCAAACTCCTCATGCATCAACCGGTATAATCATCCTTGAATAATACATATGGTGAATATCAAAATATCATCTAGTATTTCAATGCCGAAAAAACTCGATTTACCTAACCAAGTGACTGAAATAAATGAAATGGGACACATCAATTATATCATTCGGATGAGAACCAACGATTTGCTGAAAAAATCGTCTACCTGAATTAATTGGTTGGGAAGTCAATTTGGAGAAGCAGCACTTTTCCAAGCGGAGTTAATAAGATTTCAAGATGGAAATCCGCAAAATGATTTCGAAACGAACTTAGTTTACAAAGAAACAGCTACCTGAGTATCTCAGATGATCTTATCTTGGATATTTTCGTCTAAGAGTAGATTCATGACTTCGTCGATATCATTTTTCCTCAGGGAATATTCCAAACATATGTTGTTGGCAAGGATAGTGTTTAAGACAAAGTTAATTCATAGAAACAATTCATTGGGAATTTGAAAAATTTATTGTTGTAAATATACATATTTGTCAGTACTCGACCAAAAATTTGAATAGTACTAATTTCGCAAAAATCAGATTTCTACGATTTGAAAACTCTCTAGGGTCCAATTTTCGTTAGCGAATACGCTTTCATTAAGGTACAATGCATCTGATTGGTTATACCTCAGCAATAGCGTATACGTTATCATAACGAAGACCGTCAAAAATTATGTTCCAGGGTCATTTTCAGATCGTTGTTGAATGTTTCTTGTTTAATTCCTTTTCCATCGGTTGTCTGAGTTTTCATAATATTCCTTCATCTAAAACAATCAGGGAGGTACTGGATATCGTGAACTATTGTAATGAGAACTAACCAATCAGTCAGTCACTTGGTGTTTCTGAATTTTGCCTATTGAAAAAAATTACAGAATATCAATTTCAAATACTTATCTTTGACCACAATACAAAACATTTTATCCCTTACGAAAATATTCTTGTACACAAATTAATTTTGTCTCCCGTTCTCATTTCTTCTTCAACGATTACGACTTGAGAAAAGATAAACCCCATGGATCCACAGAATTTGATCTAGTCACAAGCGTCATGTCTAATGGTTTGAAGCAATAAAATATATAAGATATTGAAATTAAAAAATATCCTCACCAAATAAAATACAAATTTTTGAAATAAAATCTGCAGACAAAAGTTACATTGCGTTATGGAAAAAATGTTTAGAAACTCGCCCCTCGCTGATGAGTTTAATTTTCACGAGAATATTTTTTGAGGGATTCTATACAATCATTATCAGTTTCCAATTTTATGAAATATACCTACATAAGCTGTTCATTTCATTTTTTTTCAGTTTGTTAAATCGAAATCAACACAAAATTATTCATTAATGAACAAGCATTAATTCTTCTATGAAGGAAACAACATAAGTTGGTATAATTCTTTATTGTGAAGATATTTGGCCTGGTCTAGTTCAGTTTCGTCAAAGAACTCATGTATTAGGTGTAATCTTTGACATAAAAGATGGATCTTCTGATTTTTATCAGTTTCTGTATTTTGTATAAGTGAATAACGCCGTTTTTGAGATACATTCCTGGTGAAGTTAAAATATTTTTCGAGTCATTTAGTATATTGAAGTAATAACGAGCCAAATTGGTGTAATCAAGTGAACTGGCTCTAAGTGTGAAATTAGTGTTACTTAGAAAATAAAAGGGTCTACAAATATTACTTTCAGACGTATACTATTTTGCAGACGTACATTCGGAGTTGTATTCTTAATGGTTGTTCAAAATTTAAGTCTTAAAATAACGAACAGTTCTTCATTGCTTTGTTACAGACTTTGACTTCTTATTGCGGCAACTAATTTCATATATGCCTGCAACTTTTGTTTCTTCTATTCCATCTTTGTTGCTACTGCAAGAAATATGTTTGAATAACAAAAACACAATAGATGAATTCAAAGAATCGGAGATATATGAATTGAGTTGTGAGGGCTGTAGCCAGAAGTACAGGCCAAACTCGAAGAGCTATTAAGACCCCTCCCAGTAAGAATTATACGTAGGACTGATGTGGAAGGTAGGAAATATCTGCGTAGTAAAGACCATAGAATTAATAACAACCATTTGAAACTAGTATGACAGTGTACCTGTACATAACAGATTGATTGATGCATCCAAAATTCTGGAATGAGAATGAAGAACTACCATGTTCAGTGACGAAATATTTGGTCTAATTTCAAGAGTGATAAAACAGTCTCAAATGAACAACTCCAAAAGGCAAGTAACAAGTCTACTCCATTCCTTGTTAGATGAAATATCAGAAGAACTGTAGAAAAATGAAATAATATTTATAACTGTGGTTATCCGGATTGAATAGGATACCAAAATGATCATTTAGTTTTTTTCTTGGCAACTTGTTGAACCCAGAGAACAAAGTGAAGTAAGGACTTTATTTTTTCAAAAAAAAATCTGATACACTACTCACTATGAGTTTTAAAATTTGCGGCATCGTTATGAAAGTCTATTCCACGAAATCTCACTGAAACTAATTGAAATTCTGTAGGAATTTGGAAAAAAAGGTGCATAAGATACTATTTTTCAATAATGAATTATATACACTACAAGAATGCAATAGGTTTCCATCACAAGAGGGAAGTTGGGTTTCATAAATTACCCATTACACAAAATAGGCATTTAACGAATTGGTAGAATGTACTCCACTTATCCCCCAACTATTGCATCAAGTTTATTAGTCACATAATGTTTTCACATTTCTCTGATTTTTTTTATATATTTCAAACACTCGCAAAGGGGGAAATATAATTAATTGAAAACAACGTTATAATCGATGGAATATCATCAAATAATCTTTTCCAATATCCCACTACCATTAAGCAATCATTTATCAATCACTCAAAGATTTTAGGTTCGAAAGCATCATTCAAGTTGAAATGATGACATTCATCGAAAGTAAATATGACCAGGCCTTAGCCCATTGGACAGAAAACTATCATTAATTCAGCTTACGAGATGATTCCTGTTGAAATATGTTTGCATTATTTCAAAACCAACCTTTACCAAAACCAGTAGGAAACATAACGAATTACTTGAAGGAAACAGTGTCATCGAGTTTCGAAAATGGTGGAATTACGCTCGTGTAGACGTGGCTTAATGCAGCATCACCAGGAAGTTGTATAATGTGGGGGCTATAGAGAGGTGTTGGAACATCTTAGGCATCGTCGTTGTCGTCGCTCCTGCGTCTTCGTCCAGGGCCTCCTGCGAAGTTGGCTGCTGCCAGTCCCATCAGATGTTTGGCGGCCTGTGAACCCGAGAATCCGCGGCCCAGTCCCAAGTCCAGGCCACGTTTCGAGCTGAAAACGTGAGAGGCAACGATGAGGCTCAAATAGAACTGGTTGAAATTCATATAATTCCCTGTGAAATTTTCACTTCAGTAACAATTTTGCAGGAAACAGTATAATATATATATTACTACTATAATAATATATAGTACATTTCTTTAATGTCCCCGCTTCAATTTTTTGAACAAGTCAACTCAAAAATCGATGCATGAATATTATATTTTGGAGTAAATTCGTCTCATAAAAATTTCAAGATGGCGGCTGGGCGCCATCCGGAAAAAACATTAAATTGAAAGGGGGTTCTTGTGATACATCATTTTGAAGCTCCTGACGAATACTTTACAACCCTAGAATATGAAGTCAATATCTTTACCTATTATAAAATGCCGGAACATTTAATAATTGCCTGCACACATAGACGTTTGACTTCATAATTTGAGGGCATAATCTGAGTTCGGTTCAGAAGATGCTCGAAATAACAGCCTATCCGATATTTCACGTGAACATTTTTCGAACACGGTAACGTCGATATTTCTACAAATATTTACTATTCTCTGCCGTTCATTCAATATTGAAGCAGGTTCAGTTTCGTATACCTGCTTCAAATAGCCTCAAAAAAAAGTCTAAAGGTGTCAATTCTGGCCATTCCGTAGTCCCTCGATGGCCAATCCAACGACCATGAAAATTATTATCCAAAAAGTTTTTTACTTGTCTGGAGTTATGTGGTGGTGCTCCATCTTTATGAGGCGCCGTTTGGGCCAAAAGTGTTTTTGCAAATATATGTTATTTCATGTCAATATATTTATTAACTTTGGGAGAATTTTTATTTTGTGTTCCGATATATTTTTTTTTCTACCGAACATAATATATTTACGTTTTGAGTGTCACAAATATATAAAAATGAGATTCCCATATGTTTATTAATCCGATATATTTCACGTCGTCAAGAGATGGCGCACCAGTGGTATTTTGTCACGGTCGAGTACATGGCAACTTGGGGAAGTCGTTAGTACATAGAGTGGCTAATAGGTGGCAGTGACTCAGGCAGTTGTCATATCGATGTTAATAATATTAATAGTTCAAATTAGGCACTCCAGATTCTTGTCAAATCGAAATTGGTTTTTTTTAAAGGATACTGGGACCTTTCGACCCACAGGCGTACGCGAAAGCACAACGCCAACTCCCTCGACATTTGAACTATTATTGAAATGACAACTGCCTGAGTCGCCATCTATTTTTTTATGAATAATGACTTCGCCATGTTGCCATATACTCGACCGTGAACAAAATGCCGCCAGTGCGCCATCTCTTGACGACGTAAAATAGATCGAATTTATAAATATATGGGAATTCTCATTTTTATATATTTGTGACACCCAAAACGTAAATATATTATTTCGGTAGAAAATAAATATATCGACACACAAACAACAATATTGCCAAAGTTAATAAATAAATTGAAATGAAATTACATATATTTGCAAAAACACTTTCGACCCAAACGGCGCCTCATTCATCCTGTTGGAATAATAATATCCATATCGAATTCATTGGGATTCACTTCGACGATTTCGGTGATTGAAGGATCAACATTAGATTCAAGCATATTCAAATACAATTCCCCTGTTGAATTTTGTTCAATTGACCATTTTGGAGAGGGTTTAGGTGGTACCTATCTACTTATAGAATCAGAAACAAAATGAGAATATTTGAATTGAAAAATGATGTTCTTTGTTCTGACATTTTTGCCTTTTCCATGTCCAAAAAATAACCTACCAAACCTTATCGGGTTGTTGGAATTGCCATATGACAGAGAAGAACGTTTATTTCTAGAAATATCGATATTAATGTGTTTGTTTGCAGGTAATCATTGAATGTTCCGCCATTTTGTAGTAGGTGAAGATATTGGACTTCATATTCTAGAGTTGTGAAGTATTCGACAGGAGCTTCAAGAAGATGTACCTCAAGGCCCTCCTTTCCATTTATTTTTTTCCAGATGGCATCCAGTCGCCACCTTGAAATTTTCATAAGTCAGTTCAAAATATAGTATTCACGCATCAGTTTTATTATTATTTAAATTTTTTGAGTTGACCAGTTCAAAAAATAAAAATTTTCTAATGATCCAATCTGCTTAATAGGGAAGTTCATTATTCTGAAACGCCTCCTATTGGAAATATTACTACTGAATCGTTGGTAAAACGTGAACATGATTCTGTCCTGTCTTTAGCGCGATCCACCACGTGTTTTCGCGTTTGATGCCGCCATTTATTTATTTATTTATATATATATATATATATATATATATATATATATATATATATATATACATCCAATTTTAGTACAGATAGTTCTAGACTACCTACTCGATTCCATTATCCCAAAATTACCGTTCAAATTTCCATTTTTATATAAATACGTGGATGATATTATTTGTGCAGTGCTGGTTGACAGTGTAGGGATAACTTTAGACAGGTTCAATTCATTTAATAAACACTTGCAATTTACAGTAGAACAAGAAAAACACAGTAGCGTCCCGTTCCTAGACACCAGATGAATACGAACGGAAAAAAACCAGATAGTATTGGACTGGTATCAAAAGGGAACCGCATCCGGTAGATTCATTAATTTCGCATCCAATCACCCCACAAATCAAAAATACAATACAGTTATTGCCATGAAAAACAGAATCACACATATTTGTCATGAAACTTTTTTGAAACAGAACGTAAAGAAATTATTTGCCATCTTCACGAACAACGGATATCCTAAACAAGTCCTAAAGAAACTAATTTAAAACTCTAATTTTTATGACGGACCAACTGAAGATTGTAACATACAGTTCAAATACAAATCAATTCCTTTCGTAGACAAATAATCCCATCAAATCACAAATATTTTCAAAGATTTTCCACAGATAAAAATAGCCAGATACAACACCACAAAAATTTCGGATCTCTTTTTCAAAAGTCAAAGTCAAAACACCTGTACCACTTAACAGCAACGTTATATATGAAATCCCGTGTGGTGGATGTAACCAATGTTATGTGGGACAGACCTCGCAGTGGCTGAAACAAAGAATAGCCCTCCACAAGAGCGATGCCCGGCTTGGAAAAAACTCTTGTGCAGCAGTCGACCACTCCCAAAAAACCGGCCATCAATTTGATTATTCAAATGTAAAAATCCTAGACAGAGTCAGTAACCAGAAAACCAGGTTGTTCCTTGCAATGTACCACATTAACAAAAAAACAAATACAGTTAATTATAAAACCGATACAGGTCAGTTAAGTAACATTTATTGCAATATTTCGAGTTCTATTTAATCACTTTCGTAATATTTAAAAATAAGGACAGACATGTGCTTACTTATAAAAACCCTTAGATTAACGTTAATTATATCATTGCCTGGTACAGCTGAGGGACTCCTATAAACATGAATTTTGCCTAGCTGATTCAGTTTAAGTGAGGCAGTAACTATGCGAGCATGGGTAGTTTGATTCAGCTTCCCAAGGCAATGAACACACCAGGAATATTAATTCTATGATTGTTAGTAGAACTGTTATTTTTGATTCAATCTTGTACAATTTTGTCACATTCTTTGTAGCTTTTCTCCTGATGAAGCTAATAAACATAAGCGAAATATTGAGATCAAGAACAAATGAGTTTTATTAGTAAACAGACCGCAAACCTGAGAACTTCCAAATCTAGTTTATAAAGTATGGTCGAGAATACATCATATATATATATATATATATATATATATATATATATATATATATATGTGTGGTAAATTCCGATATTATATTGTTTTTTATGAATGGGTACCGGTGGCCTACGAGATATTTTTAATGCCAGTCTGAACAGTTCTTCGTTGTGTTTTTCTGTACATAGTTTTCAACTAGTGTTTTCATTTTGCGTTCAAGTGTTGTCGTGTCGACAAGAAGTTATAATTGGAGCGAAGACACGATAGAACGAGGCAGGTGTGTTATTTTCTTAACCGAAGACCCTCGTGGAATGTAATGCCCTTCTTTCTCTTCAGACATATTTGAAATCATTTTAGCTTTTTCTGAAAACCATAAAACGTAGCAGGTTGGGCCTTTTGTAATGAGATCCGATTTGTGGGGGGGACTTCCCTCCGATCAAAGAAATAAATAAAGGGTAATACTTCGGTCGCTATGAGCACCTTTTTTTTTTTAATTTTTTGTGTGGAACTTACGTAATTCGGTCACCTCTACAAAATATTCTGATGAAAATTTCGGCGGTCTCTTATAGTTTCGGAGATATAGGTCCATTTTGTTGTCAAACTTCACAATTTTTCACATCAAATTTCTGTAGTTCGAAAACACAGAATTCGTCCTTCTTCTGATGAATCACCACTCACTCTCTTATTCACCCGTTTTCAACATTTTCAAGCGGGAAAAATGATTATTTTTTCAAACAATCCAACTTTCTCCAGAAGTAAACATTAATTCATTCAGTTCTCAACAATAACAATGAGAACGGCAACACTACAAATACATCACTTTCGACTGTCATTGCTCTATGACATCACAAAAAATTGTGAAGTTTTACAACAAAACGGACCTATATCTTATATTACGTAAGTTCCACAAAAAAAAAGTGCTCATAGCGACCGAAGTATTATCAAATATAGTTAATCTAGGTAGTAATGATAATGTATATGATGATAATTTTTTAGGAAATGGTGTTGATGAAGCAATGATTTCCATCATGAAATATAATTGAGAACCTAATAGGAGTAGTTCATTTTGTCCAAAAAAAACTGAAACTTACAGCTTATCTAATCCATCTTGGCACAGAACACACAGAAACACCTCTTATATGTGTTCACTGTAATGAAATTCATTTCTAGGAGGTGTTTTTTCTTTCGTCATGGTCTACGCTACCTGTGTGCAACTGGAAAAGTATCCGGGTTTGTGCCAAAATGGATTGGACAAGCTGTACAAAAAAAAAACGATGGCAAAAATACAAACGAAGACCAGGACACAAACAACATAGCGGAAGAAAAACCTGTATATTTTCATCGAGAGGGGCAAAATGCCCATTTACGGTCATTATTGAAGCTTCTACAGAATCAGGAAATACCATAGGAAAATCCAATAATTCAAAATGTAGCGAAATAAGTATTCGGTTTGTAAAATGAGAAAAGGACTAATGGGATCAGAGTTGAATTCAACAATAAAGAAGCAGCTAACGAAATTTCTTTAGGATGCCCACTTATATATAAACACTATAAAATATATATTCCATAACACCAGGCGAAGGGGTAGCAAAATTCATAGATGAATCGTTTACAGAAGAGGATTTGCAGAGAATGATGGGCAGTCCATTTAGATTAATTAACGTGAAAAGGTTAACCCACAGGGAGAAAAACGACGTAACAGTTCCGTACAACCAACTTCATCTATTCTAATTACATTTGAGGGAACCGTCCTTCCTAAAAGGGTAGATCTATGCTAATTGTCCTACACCATGAACTCATACATCCCCCCACTTACGCAATGCTATCACTGCCTCATATTTGGTTACACCCAAAAACAGTGAAAGGAAGGGTAAAATGCTTGTCGTGTACCGGGGAACATGAGTCAGAGGATTTGTATAAATCGTGCGACAAGACGAAGTGTCCATACTGCTACAGCAGTGTTCATAAATCTAATGACAGATAGTGCCTAGAATTTGACCAACAAAAAAAAAAGTGGGACAAAAAATGGCATTTGAGAACCTTTCTTTTCATAAACAATGCTTTTACGATGCAGCTTAGTATTACCCCAAGCCCAATCCTACCCAAATAATGAACACCAGTAACTCCCTGGTGTTTGAAAATAGCAGTGACTTGGACGACAATAACAGTATACAAATAAATCAAAGACGGGTGGTCAGCCGCCACAAAGAATATATACAACAAACGAACCTACAGTCAAATCGCTCTATCAAAAAAATCTACAACAAACAATCCGCGAAGGGGATATGATGTAAAAGCTAATAAGGATAGGTGGTCAAACCTCAATGGTCAACTTCCAAAGATACCAAGAGGTTCTTCAAAGAACAGACTTGTTCAAGACAACAATGACAATCTCAATATTCCGCAACTGAAGTATAGAATTGAATGGCCTTCTATAAGTGCAAGCATCAATAACGATTTACCTCTAGATGAATCCTCAATTAAAAAAAAGTTATGAAACGTTTTCAAATATTCCTGACAGTACGGAAGACAAAATAATAGAAATTTTACATGCATATCAACATTTAACTTACTATCAAGACGAATACTAATCTCACGATTGACACTACAAAAATAACTAAAAATAACATCACAATAATGCAATGGAATATAAGAAGTGTAGAATCGAATCAGCACAATTTAATTCAACTCATTGACTGCCATAATCCAGAAAAGATATTGCTAAATGGATCATGGCTCACAACAGTACAACATAATAAGATTTAATATTTGAAATATATCACTTGTGAAACATCATTTTGAAGCTCCTGGCGAATACTTCACAACCCTAGAATATGAAGTCAATATCTTTACCTATTACAAAATGCCGGAACATTTAATAATTGCCTGCACACATCGACGTTTGACTCCATAATTTAAGGAAATAAGCTGAGTTCAGTTCAGAAGATGCTCGAAATGGTTGCCTTGAACGCCTTGAGATAAAAACAGCCTATCCGATATTTCACATTTTCGGACACAGCAACGTCGATATTTCTACAAATATTTACTATTCTCTTCATTCTGTTCATTCAATATTGAAGCAGGTTCAGTTTCGTACACCTTCTGCTTCAAATAGCCAAAAAAAAATCTAAAGGTGTCATTTCTGGCCATTCCGCAGTACCTCGATGAAAAGTATTATCCAACTAGTTTCTTACTTGTCTGGAGTTATATGGTGGTGCTCCATCTTGTTGGAATAATAATATCCATATCGAATTAATTAGGATTCATTTCGACGATTTCGGTGATTGAAGGATCAACAGTAGTTGTCAGCATATTCAAATACCTTGTTCAGTATTTATTATATTTATTATTATATTATTCATTTATTATTATTATATTATATATTTTGTTCAGTTGGCCATTTTGGAGCGAGTTTACGTGGTACCTATCTACTTATATAATCGGAAACTAAATGAGAATATTTGAATTGAAAAATGATGTTTTTTTGTAATAATTTTTTTAAATTTTTTTTATGTACAAAAAATAATAATAAAAAATATAATATATCCCAATACTTTGTGAGGCTAGAACGGACAGTTACGGAGTAACCACGCTCCTTCGTAACGAATTGAAATTCCAAACGGTGCATTGACAAAGACTGATAACAACTATCAATTCATCATCATAACATTAGATAATTCAAACATAATGAATCTTCACAATAGACCAAACAGCATCATACCAATCGACGTCCTTGACAGCATGTTAAGTAAACTTACAGGGAATATAATACTAATGAGTGACTTAAACGCTCACCACACACTTTGGGGTAGTACCTATGAAAATGCAAACGGCAGAAATAAAAAACAATTCATGGGTGACAAACTGCTAATCATAGTGAAAGATGTACAAAGTACCCGATTAGTAAAACGAAATGATAACCCAATCCCATTGGGTGTCACAATAGTATCCAACACTCTTGCAAAAAAATGTAAGTGGACCATAATGAACGATTCTAACCATAAGAAGGGTGGAATCAGGTCATGTAAGCGTGATGGGAAAAACAAGATATTAAAGATTGTACCGAGAAGATGGATGGGAGGAATATGCAAACCATATTGCACGTACCTTCAAAAATACACATATAAGAAATTACAAAGAACTGGGAACATTGATCAACAAATCTGCAGAACTTCATATACCCAGAGCCAAATCACAAAACAGAAAACCACATAGAATACAGAAAGGTAAGTCTCACAAAGTTTAATGACAATCCAACGTTAGAGAACTTCATAGAGGCAAAAAAGCAGAAAATTCTTCAAACTGCAAAAAAAAGGAAAGTTTCAAATAATTTTGTGCAACTTAAAATAGGGACTCAAATATCTCATATGTACGGCAAATGATAGGGAAATTCTTTGGTGATAGGAAATCACACTGATAATGACATCACACCTTTCAACATGATAGAACTAGATCATTAGACAATATATTTTCGAATGTCTTCAGCAATTTATTGATGACAATAGGCATTGTTCTATTCATTGTCTATAAACTCATGTATTTTCAGGAATTTTTGTTTAATATTGCCTATACCAACATTATGTACAGGAATGAAATGATTGAAAAAATTGAAGGGGGTAAAGTGCCATCCTTTTTCAATCAATTCTTGAACTGATTCATGAATTAATTGTGCAATATATTGATAGATGTTATACGGGTTAGGAGATTCAGCAATACCTTGCCATGAAAACGAATTGATTCTAGCATTTTTGAAACAGAATCGTTCATACAAATGAAATTCGGGCTGGCTAGCATCTCTCCTGGACATAAAAGCAGCGTATGACACGGTTAACACCTCGTTTTTTATGGTTTATGCGAAAGAACCATTACAAGAGAGTTGTGTACGCTATTTTTTCTACACTAGATAATGAAGAACTATAAATATTATATTTATATTTGTATTTTGGGTGCCACTGATCTGGACTCATGGACGGAATACTTACATTTATTTCTTTATTGCTAGTCACAATAGAATTCGATATTGTAGGTATTGGAAATGCTCATTTTATTCTGAACCGAATTTTCAATAAAGCTTTCTGCCACTGAATTGGATTTTCAACTGATTGAAAATCTTTCGTCTTAATGAGCTGATTATGATGAATTGGATTTTCAACTGATTAAAAATCTTTCGTCATGATGAGCTCATTATGATACAGTTTTTTCATTATTATACATATTTTCAACCCGTTTTATAATGGACCTCATTATGAAACAAATTATATATGTTATACGGGTGTAGAAATAGTATTTGGATATGGTGGCTATATCAGACGAGGAAGAAGTTTGAGCACGATGCCTTGCCAGTTTTCCACACATGGACCGTAGGTACATTACAAATATTATAGTATGAAAACGGGAAATTGTATGGCAGGATTGGCGTCAAAGGCTACCCAGGAAGGAAGAAACGTTAGACCACCGTATCTTTGAATGCTCCATCAACGCCATCCCCACTATAGATCTGTATAGGCACATTATTAGTCACGGAAATACTACTTCCCAGAATGTGAGTTCTGTACTTCTAAAGATCAACCCAACAATAATCAAAACACTTATGCAATTCTTATCATATATCATCATCATATCAATGGGGAAAGAAGACAAAATAATTAGGTAATTTGACATCTAGCAACTCCCTCTTCTGATATCCATCCTGGGTTCTTGTTATTCGAGGTAGATCTTAGGGTGTGGAATACTTCACCCTTGCTCCGAAGCAAGTAAAGTTACAACTTTGTGTGAGTTCTATGTAATACTCATTTCTCTAACAGCGCCGAAAATATGGACCGTTAAATACACGAGATAGCTTAGGATTAGACTGAGCATAGAACAGCTATAATTAATGGAGTACAGCATTCTGAAAAATCAAAAATCCTGTACTCCCCGGACAAAGTTCTTGTTGTGCCGTTAGCGGCTTTAGTTTTATTCGAAATATAACTCTGAATATTTCCGAGACAAGCGGGTGTATTGAGAATATCTGAAATCATTTACTAGGAGAGCCAGAAAGAGTATATATCAACGCCTGAAGGATACACATTTCTCTACCCCTACATACCCCAATCTACCGCAGCCAATGGGTACGTCTAACAGCTTACAACCTCTGCACAAAATTAAACAGTTTTCCATGGTGAAACGTCAAATTTTGAGAAGCGGCTTTGAGCACTGTAAGCCGTTAAATATGAACGGCGATGGCGTGGTCGAAGTAGATAGCTCGATTCGATTACAGACCATCATCTTTCATGAATGTGTCTAATATTTTACCAAAATCATTCAGTACAAAAACGTTTCTATTCAAATACCCACTGAGGGGCTCACAGGAAAGTGATGCTTGTGTGGGTTTTAACTGCTATTCAGTCTGTGAAATTTGAATATACGAACTACTCTGCATTTTCTTTCATCCTATTTTGATTCGAGTTATATGTGCTTCTCATTTCTGTATTACTGACAATTGTTTCTTCCTATTTTCATTATTTCAATCGAAGGATAGTATTTTTATAATGAATTCATTTTTCGAACGAAACTTGGAAAAATCAGTTTTTTTCCTAATTAGAAAATTATCCGAATGTATTAAATTTTTGCTTCTATGGGCAAGACCGCCTCTCACTACATGGGATCCACTTATCTGCGTTATAATATATTTTTGCAAGTCACCTTGCTTTCTCGTTATGGTGGGTGTTATACTTTATATTTGATAATTTTGAAAACAGTTTTCCATATGTCGCCTGATTTTTCATTATTCATTCAGCACTTTTGGTTTTTTCAAAATTAAATGAACTTTTTTCCTTGATATCAAGGCATGATATTGGCGAACGTATATTTAGTTTAAAGAATTCAGATAATTCAATAATAGTAGTTCAAAATGAAGACCAGATGGAAACATTTTTCAAGACGCCCAACAGAATCTTGAAACTTGCTCTATTACAAATACAAAAACAAGTTTGATGACAAAATTCGTTTTCTTGATAATTCAGTATTTTTGTCTTTACACAAAATCATTCTAGGTTTATGTTATAATTTGATGATCAGAGGGGGATGAAGTTTCGAGTTCTGCTTAGGGGTAGAAATGTGTCTCTTAGCAAGCATTCTAGGTTGAAAATATTTTTTATAGTTTCTTTAATTCCGCAAATATTCTGGAGGAAATTTCAAATTGGAGATCTCGGACTGATGATATCATTATATCCATTATTGAAATACCCTGTATGATAATTGAGAATTCTGTTTCCAGTTTCATTATGATAAATGAGTACGAAAACTTTCACAATATTCGCATTTATATGTGAAACATAAAACTCTAAATGGGAAACATTTAATGGTGTGTACTAGTATGAAATATGGTTACAACAACGCTTTCTACCAATTTTCAATAACTATAAATGACAGAAATTACAGGTTCTACACTCTTTCGGAAAATAGCTAATAAAAAACTTTCAATGCTAGTAAACTTTTATATGCAGTATTTCCAATGCGAAATTAGCTACTGTTAGTGGGTATTTCATAAATTTCGCAACTACATGGAGTCCCAACAAGTACAACCCTATTTGAAATAACTTTCCTATACTGTGGTCTCAGACTATCAATGAATTCTTTCACAATTGGAAATTCACAAACAAATAGATACCCAGTCGCCATCTTGGAATTTTCATCTGTCAATTTTACTCCAAAATATAGTATTCATGCATCAATTTCACTATCCCAAGTTTCAATTTTTTGAGTTGACCCTTTCAAAAAATCAAAAGGAAGGGAATAAAGAAATGCACGTATACAGAATCAGCAGGGGTAGGTTGGGTTTGAAAGCAGCTTCCATAGCTGAACTGCTTGATTGCATTTGACACACATGTTATGCAGAGGTGAATGTTTTAGAATATTCGTGACAAAAAGGATTATCTACCCCAGACGTTATAGTCTAGGTACATTGAAATAAAGTTTTTGCAGAATATGTGAGTCAATAATTAATAAGTTTGAAAAGAAAAATTGTGAAGTGACAATCAAGACGGCAAATCAAGCTTTTCATACCATGTCTAGCTGATGATGTATCATGAGGAAATCCAATTGGGGGATAAATGTTGTCTGATCCCTAGGAGAGAGGTTTTAGGAAAGGCCGATGTACCGATTCATCTTCCTCTGTGTACAACTGATGAGATGGATACCAAGTTATGGATGCATATTCTAATTTTGATCTGACGAAGGCCGGAAGGCATAGTAAAAGGTTTTCAATGTAGATGAATCCGAGATATCTCTGGAGATTCGCACAATGAATCCATTTATCCTGTTTGCAGCAGACAGAGTAGCCTCAATGAGTGGCACGAAGGAAAGTTTTGTGTCGTAATATCTATTATAATACTCGCGTTTGAAGAAAAATTGTTGCGAAAACAACATTGCTCAACACGTTTCAGATTGAGGGAGAGTTGAAGACAGTCCTCGATGTGATTGATCAAACTATATAATTTCAGGTCCGCATATATCAAACAGTTGATGTCAATGACCTCAACTATGTCTTTTATAAAGGCGTTAAAGAGAAGTGGACCTAGTTTGCTCCCTTGTGGATCACCCAAGGTAGCTACATATTCCACAGACTTGAAGCCATTGAACCTACTGACGCCAGTGAAATATGATACAAAAAGTTGGATGAGGGTCAGAGTGAAGCAGTACCTGTACAATTTCGAAAGCAGTAGTCTGTCGAAGGCCTTTAAAAAGTCCGTATATATGACGTCAGTTTGGGATCTCCTATCAATGGTCTCAGAAACAAATTGAGCAAGATTGAAAAGGTTAGTGATTTTCGAGCGACCTTTCATAAATCCTTGTTGAAGTGGTGTAATTTGATTGCTCAGATGGGGATATAATCTGCTATAGTTACGGATTTCAAAAACTTTGGCGAAGTTGCATATTATAGATTTGGGCTTATTATTATCGACATCAAACTTTTTTATTGACCGAACTTTAGATAATTTCCATAGATCTGGAATGATACTAGTTTTGATGCAGATATTCATCAATATTTTTAAATGAACGAGCCAGACATATTATGTACAATCTCTGACAATCAGTGCTGGTATGCTTTAGGGACCCGATGTCATTTATGGTTTTACTTGTTTCAAAGCAAACAACACTTCATTCTCTTCGAAGAAATGAATGTTCTATACTTGTGAGTATGGACGGTCATCACTCAATTCGCTCGGAGAGCTGGTGATATATCATGTTGGGAAAAATCAGCAAAGCTATTAAGAATATCGAAAGGAGTGTCTGAAGATTATCCTTGGCAAGACGTTCTGTACGAAATGCTAGTAGAACCTCTTTTGTTATTCATATATGCCTAGAATTCATTTGGATTATCTTTGATGACATGTTCAGCGAATTTCAAAATTTTTTTGTACGCGTTGTCCACGTCCGACTTTATCTTTGTCCTCTGACGCACAAATTAGCCCCGGGTAACAACATCACCGCTGCTTTTGAATAATTTCATTGTCGAACCTCGGCGGATATTTAATACGTAAAAAAATTTCCCGTAAAAATGAGTAAAATCATAATTTTATCTATCGCAGGCTACCAGAGAGGTCCAGTCAATATTCGCGATAAGAGGTGGCAAAGTTTGTTATCAAATCAAGGGTAATATTCGATTTGCAGTGTATATTCAAGGCAGAGTGATGTTTGTCTTCAGATACCAATGGGTATCTGATTTATCAACACGACTCACAATACTGCTACAGAACATTATAACTAAAGTTGTGCTGTAACAGAATGTAAACACATTTTAAAAACATTTGCTTGATAAAGATACAGTGTATCGAAACATGTCGCGAAGACAATAAATTTTGTGGAAATTCAATCGTGTCTACCTTATAGCGTAATAACTATGGATTTCCATCAAGTAAAGGCCTCCTCAATCCAAAAAAAAAATGCTAGATCCCAGAAGATTATTCAGTAAAATATTTGTCGCGTTTGGTTAGCCTCCCTGTACAAACGATGCATACGAAGGGATATTGAAGTCACCCGTGATTAAAATGCTATTATTATAGGCAACTTGGGTGCTGGTGAGAGTTTAGAAAATGACAATGTACATATCTTACGACAAAGAGGAAGGTATCATAAATAACGAATTTCCATCAGATATTATTTTCACCATAATTAATACTTGAGGAATGAGTGGTGTCAGATCGACCCGTGAGGAGACGAACGAATTAGCAACTGTAATAAGAGCTACTCCATGTCTAGAGCAAAAGCATCCAGAGACTTTTCTGTCAGAGCGGTATACTCCGTAGCAGTTTGGCAATAACCCTTCATTTCTGACCGAGTTGCCCAACCACGTTTCCGTCAGCACAATAATCGGGAATTCGGTTATCAAAATTGAGATGAGAAATTGGGCTGTTTCTGTAGTAATTCTATAATATCGTGATATTCGAAATGAATGACACTGACACGGACTAAACTGTATTATTACCGACTGACATATATACATGGCACGAGCAGAAATATCCAATGATACCTATACAATATAATCAAATAAAATAGTCCAACAACCTCTCCTATTTGATTATTCCTTGTAGCTGAATGCACTTCAGAAATTTGACGGGGGTCAACGGCTTCGTAAGAGAGTCAGCTACCATATCATTCGTTGGTATGTAGGATGGCTGGATCAGCTTCTCAGCTATTTTCTCTCGTAGGAAATGATGGCGCACATCAATGTGTTTGGTTCTTGATTGATAGGAACCATTCTGAGCAAGATTGAGTGCGCCCTGATTGTCCACGAATATTTTCAGTGGAGTTTTCCTGGGGCAAGGGACTATCTCTTCTGACAAACTCTTTAGCCAGAGAGCTTCCTGAGTAGCAGCGGACAACGCCATATATTCCGCTTCAGTGGTGGATAACGCTGTTGTTGGTTGCTTTTTCGTTCTCCAAGATACATATCCATTGCACATCAGGAACACATATCCGGTGACGGATTTTCGCTCATCAATATCACTGGCGAAATCAGAGTCACAATATCCAGTGATATCACAAGACTTGTTTCCGTCGTACTCTAACTTCCAGTCTGCTGTTCCCTTCATATATCGGAGGATGCGCTTTACTGCGGACCAATGTGCAGCTCCAGGGTTATTGTTGAACCGGCTGACGAAGCTGACAGCGAATGCTATGTCTGGTCTGGATACCTGCGACGCAAACAGCAGACTACCCACTGCCTCTTGATATGGGATATTCTCCATCTCCTCCTTCTCATTCGGAGAACTAGACTGTTGGTACTTGGAAAGTTTCACGTTGGGATCAATTGGAGTTGACGCAGGGTTACAATTTTCCATATGAAATCGAGTTAAAACGTTCTCAATATACGCTTTTTGATCAATCCACAGCTTTCTCCTCTTTCTGTCCCTAGAAATTCTAAATCCAAGCACGAATTTGGCTTCACCAATGTCAGTCATCTTAAAGTTTTCCATCAGTTGAGATTTGACCTCGTGTTTCAGTTTCTGGTCGTCAGAAAAAATTAGTAGATCATCAACCCAAACTGCTACAATTAATATCTTTTCCTGACTTGATTTGAAATAAACGCAGGGGTCAAATTTTGACTGTTTTAAACCGATATTCTTCAAGCATCCATCTAATTTGATGTTCCACACTCGACTCGCCTGTTTGAGTCCGTATATACTCTTTCTGAGACGACAGACTTGATTCGAATGCTGATAGCCTTCAGGCTGACGCATATAGATCTCTTCAGTGAGATCACCTTGAAGAAGAGCTGAAACTGCGTCCATCTGATCAATATCCATATCTCTTTTAGCTGCCAGGGCAAGAAGATATCGGATTGAGCTGTACCTCACCACAGGAGAGAAGGTTTCCTCAAAATCTAGTCCTTTACGCTGGGCACAGCCTTTAACAACGAGCCGGGCTTTATGCTTCACTATTTTACCAGTGACATCTCGTTTCGTCCTGAAGACCCATTTATTGTTGAGTGGTACCTTTCCTGGAGGTAGATCCATAAGCTCCCATGTGCCGTTTTCCAGCTGGGATTTGTACTCTAGTTCCATGGCTTGCTTCCAAAGGTCACGGTCAGGACGATTTCGGATTTCTCCAATGGTGGTCGGATCATCGGGTTCATTCAAGATCATAGCGTAAGAAGTATAATCCTTGAATTTAGTGGGTGGACATCTGACGCGTTCTCCTCTTCTATGTTGAACGGTAGCATTATTTTGTTGTTGCTGTCGTTCATCACGGTATGTCGGTTGAATCATTCGAATCATCTTGATGAATCATTTCGTTAGCTGCTGAACTGTCTTTTTCGCCGGGTCCATCGCCTATACCGGTGGCGCCATCTGGAACTGCTGGTATACATTCAGCTTCTCGCTCGTTCATGTCATCGTAAACCAAAGGAAAATTGGTCAATTTTTTTTCAGAATTGCCCAAAAGCTGTGATCCTTTTTCATGTTCCGAAAAAATGACATCACGAGACACAAAAACTTCCGATTTTTTCGGATCATAAAGTCTGTACGCTGTACAGTTGGCACTGTAGCCAATGAGTATGCTGGGACGTGATTTCGGGTCCAACTTCTTTCGGTTGGCAGCTGGAACATGAGCGTACACTTTGCAACCAAATATTCGAATGTGCTTCACGGTCGGCTTTCGTCCTGTCCAAATTTCCAGAGGGGTGACTTCTGTGCATTTTATTGGAGATCTATTGAGACAGTAGCATGCCGTGTTTGCCGCCTCTGCCCAAAATTTATGAGGAAGTCCTGAATCAGCAAGTAAACATCTGACCTTCTCCACGATCGTGCGGTTTAAACGCTCCGCTTTCCCATTTTGTTCGGGCGTGTGAGGAACGGAGGTCTGGTGTTCGATACCTGCAGCACAAAGGGAATTTTCCATTTGATTGGAACAAAATTCACCTCCATTATCTGTCCTAAGCGTTTTCATCTTCAGACTAGTTTGATTCTCCACAAATTCTTTGAAATTAACAAATGTGTGGAAAACTTGGCTCTTTTTCGCCAAAAAATAACAAAAGGACATGTGGCTGTAGTCATCCAAGAAGGTAAGCATGTACTGGGACCCTGCTAGTGATTTCTCCAGTGGACCAACTAAATCGGAATGAATTAGCTCCAGAAGTCTAGTAGATTTATTTTCACTCAGGGGAAATGGCAAACGATGACTTTTACTGACAGCACAAGTTTCACAAACAAATTCTTTTGGAGTGTCATGACAAAAATCTATTCCGTGAACTAATCCGTTCTTTAACATTCTCAGATTAGGTAAATTGACATGCGCCATACGCTTGTGCCATAAAAGTTCTTTCTTAGAGTCTGACTGAGCCATAAAAACTGATTGAGAGAAAAGGTCCAACCTGAACAAGTTGTTTTCCAATGTAGCTGACGCCAAAATACTGTCATTTGCATCATAAATTCGTGCACCATTAGAATCGAAGACAACTGTATTTCCCTTCTTCACCGTATCAGTTACATTCGTAACAACGAGGCCCTTTAGATTTGGCGCTGGAACAGTTTCTGTTAGAATCGGAACTATTCTTCTTGAACTGTTTCTTTGAACTGGAATGGGATTGGCTAGAACTGGGTTTCGAACTAGAATTTTTCCGATGTTGAAAACCGTACATTGCCTCAACTCTTTTACCATTCTCTCTATCAGTGGTAGAAACATCTTGAAGAATTTTAGTTTTTATCGCATCAGCTGTTATTTCTATACCGGAGGACTCTAATGCCATAATCATTGGCTGAAAATTATCTGGAAGACCGGCTAACAAAATAGTGCCTACCCACTCGTCTGAAACTTCCAAACCAATGTTTGTGAGTTTATAGGCAGTCGTGATAATCCTATTCACGAAATCTTCAACTGAATCACAGTTTTCAAGCCTAGTCATGATAAGAGTTCTCAATAAACCAACCCTTCTAGTGAGGCCTGAATCCTGGAATGCAGATTCTAGAGTTTCCCATGCTTCTTGGGCTGTCTTTGTTGATTGTAAATGAACGTAATTCACCTGATCAACCAGAAGAATGATTTTTGCTCTTGCCTTGACGTCTTTCTTGCAAGGTTTGGACTTGCATTCACCAGAAACGCAGTCCCAAAGATCTTGGTCCTGAAAGTATGCCTGTACCGCGAATTTCCAAGCGTCGTAGTTCTCGCGCCCCTTCAGTTTCTCAATTTGTGGGATCTGACTCGACATATTCACACACTGGTACAGAAAAATACTCGATTGACTCTTGCAGAATGTCCTGGGCCCATAACCTGTAGTAATTCTATAATATCGTGATATTCGAAATGAATGACACTGACACGGACTAAACTGTATTATTACCGACTGACATATATACATGGCACGAGCAGAAATATCCAATGATACCTATACAATATAATCAAATAAAATAGTCCAACAGTTTCAGATCGCAAACCACAGGTATTTTGATGATAAAATGTTGTGTAGTTCTGATTTCGTAAGACGCAGACCGATCTAACGCCTCATGAGATGAGGGTGATTTTTTCTCGCCAGTTCAACGAATTTACGAATTCTAACTATTTTGCAATCGGATGATTCGGGAAATATATAATTTTACTTACAAATCAACCAGAACAAAGTTGGATTGATGTTCTGTCATTCCTACCACGCGAAGTCTTGGGTTGGGAAGGAAAGGATGCCGCCTTCTTTCATATATTTGATTTTGGATAAGTGGAAACCATTCTTAGTTTTTACGATGGTGCTCCGGCACCGTGATCAATTTGGTTATATCAGTTGATAAAGATACTTGATGAAAATCCATATCAATGAAAACGTTTACATTTTCCTGTGAGATTTTTACCATAATTCATTTATAGAGGATATTCCACAGGAAACTGTATGAGTATATTTCTTTTATTTCAGAGTTTATAAGGCAAAAGCGTTTTCGTAATGTTGTTTTTTGTAGTTTTTCTTTTAGACAGAAATATCAAGAGGAATCTATACAAACGGAGGAAAATATCTAGTCCAATGTGGGACTGAACCCAGGACCTCATAGGGCGAGCGCACAACCACCTGTACCAACTCCCTCGTCCAATTCTTTCATAAAAATTACATTATATATATATATATATATATATATATATATATATATATATATATATATATATATATATATATATATATAAAATTCGGGAGTATCTTGACTGAACTTGGTGAGAAATGACATACTCTTTGGGGATGCAGTCAGGATCAGTCACATGACTGAATTGATCGTTGACACTTTTTGTGGATATCGGCTGCCCTGACATCAAATTCGATTTGATGTTAGGGTGGTTGATGTCTACAAGAAGTTTCAACTTCACACCGAAGATATCGAAAAATCTCATCGTTTATTGAATTGATCGTATGTCAACTCATTTCTTGCTTTCTCTCATAACCCTATGATGATAAAAAAAAGTAATCACCCTCTAGTAATTACAACGTAATTGATTGATGTCAAACTAATAATTTTCTGACAATTCCCCTTTTGGGTTCTTTTTTTTTCATTCATCTCAAAATTTTCTTGGTTTTTATGTTAATGCAAGTCTTACTTTTCTATTTCACGATGTGAGTAAAACATGGAAATATTTTTCTACTAAATATTTTTATGTTTCACCATGAAAACTTTTTAGATGTCTTTGATAATGGAATAAAGTATTCTGAAAGCTCAGACCTACCAAAGAGAACACTTTCAATTGTGGCCATCTGATCCTGACTGCATCCCCAAAATGTATATCATTTATATATATATATATATATATATATATATATATATATATGTAGAAATTGATGTTTTCACGGATTTTCGATATGCAAGATGAATTTCCTGGGTTTTTTATCCGTTAGGTATCTTCTGATGTGTTCGACGTTTCGAATTCCATTTTGAATTCATTCTCAAGAACTGTGAGACGAATATCTGTCCATACCGTCCTGGTCAATCACTCCCCTTACGAAGCAACCAAGCAAGAGCAAGCAAAGACTTCAATTGTCTGTTCTCCACGGAAACTGGTATTTATAATGACTCTCTTCAGTTATTATCCGACTAGGTCCGATATTATTGATGATTATATCGTCAGCCGCTCTCTAAGGTTGTATCCTGCCCATCCAGGTATTATGTAGAAATTGATGTTTTCACGGATTTTCGATATGCAAGATGAATTTCCTGGGTTTTTTATCCGTTAGGTATCTTCTGATGTGTTCGACGTTTCGAATTCCATTTTGAATTCATTCTCAAGAACTGTGAGACGAATATCTGTCCATACCGTCCTGGTCAATCACTCCCCTTACGAAGCAACCAAGCAAGAGCAAGCAAAGACTTCAATTGTCTGTTCTCCACGGAAACTGGTATTTATAATGACTCTCTTCAGTTATTATCCGACTAGGTCCGATATTATTGATGATTATATCGTCAGCCGCTCTCTAAGGTTGTCTTTGCTTGCTCTTGCTTGGTTGCTTCGTAAGGGGAGTGATTGACCAGGACGGTATGGACAGATATTCGTCTCACAGTTCTTGAGAATGAATTCAAAATGGAATTCGAAACGTCGAACACATCAGAAGATACCTAACGGATAAAAAACCCAGGAAATTCATCTTGCATATCGAAAATCCGTGAAAACATCAATTTCTACATAATACCTGGATGGGCAGGATACAACCTTAGAGAGCGGCTGACGATATAATCATCAATAATATCGGACCTAGTCGGATAATAACTGAAGAGAGTCATTATAAATACCAGTTTCCGTGGAGAACAGACAATTGAAGTCTTTGCTTGCTCTTGCTTGGTTGCTTCGTAAGGGGAGTGATTGACCAGGACGGTATGGACAGATATTCGTCTCACAGTTCTTGAGAATGAATTCAAAATGGAATTCGAAACGTCGAACACATCAGAAGATACCTAACGGATAAAAAACCCAGGAAATTCATCTTGCATATCGAAAATCCGTGAAAACATCAATTTCTACATAATACCTGGATGGGCAGGATACAACCTTAGAGAGCGGCTGACGATATAATCATCAATAATATCGGACCTAGTCGGATAATAACTGAAGAGAGTCATTATAAATACCAGTTTCCGTGGAGAACAGACAATTGAAGTCTTTGCTTGCTCTTGCTTGGTTGCTTCGTAAGGGGAGTGATTGACCAGGACGGTATGGACAGATATTCGTCTCACAGTTCTTGAGAATGAATTCAAAATGGAATTCGAAACGTCGAACACATCAGAAGATACCTAACGGATAAAAAACCCAGGAAATTCATCTTGCATATCGAAAATCCGTGAAAACATCAATTTCTACATAATACCTGGATGGGCAGGATACAACCTTAGAGAGCGGCTGACGATATAATCATCAATAATATCGGACCTAGTCGGATAATAACTGAAGAGAGTCATTATAAATACCAGTTTCCGTGGAGAACAGACAATTGAAGTCTTTGCTTGCTCTTGCTTGGTTGCTTCGTAAGGGGAGTGATTGACCAGGACGGTATGGACAGATATTCGTCTCACAGTTCTTGAGAATGAATTCAAAATGGAATTCGAAACGTCGAACACATCAGAAGATACCTAACGGATAAAAAACCCAGGAAATTCATCTTGCATATCGAAAATCCGTGAAAACATCAATTTCTACATAATACCTGGATGGGCAGGATACAACCTTAGAGAGCGGCTGACGATATAATCATCAATAATATCGGACCTAGTCGGATAATAACTGAAGAGAGTCATTATAAATACCAGTTTCCGTGGAGAACAGACAATTGAAGTCTTTGCTTGCTCTTGCTTGGTTGCTTCGTAAGGGGAGTGATTGACCAGGACGGTATGGACAGATATTCGTCTCACAGTTCTTGAGAATGAATTCAAAATGGAATTCGAAACGTCGAACACATCAGAAGATACCTAACGGATAAAAAACCCAGGAAATTCATCTTGCATATATATATATATATATATATATATATATATATATATATATACCGTGTGACACAGACTCATGGTACACCCCCGTTTTCCCCTTTGTTTTTCTAGCTATATTTTTGAAATTCGGAACATTGAATATGCTCACTGAACAGCATTTCTCGACATATTTGAAAGAAAGAAACAACTTCCAATTTTTCCGGAAATGACATCAACTTTCGATTCTTGAATGGGACACCCTGTATATTGTTACATGATCGGATAGAGATGATCATGAAGAATCCAACGATACCAGGTTTGATGATGTTATCTCCAAAGACTGCGGAGATATCGCCATTTATATTATCCATAAGCTCAACGAGTAGGAGAGAGAAACTTTTTCTGGTGGGTCAATCCAATTCTCTCTCCCACTCATTGAGCTTATGAATAAAATAAATGGCGATATCTCCGTAGTCATCAGAGATAACACAATATACAGAGTGTCCCATTCAAGAATCGAAAGTTGATGTAATTTCCGGAAAAATTGGTAGTTGTTTTTTTTTCAGATATGTCGAGAAGTGCTGCTCAGTGAGCATATTCAATGTTTCAAATTTCAGAAATATAGCTGAAGAAGCAAAGGAGAAAACGGGGGTGTACTCTGAGTCTGTGTCACACGGTATGTATATATATATATCCCTGAGTAACTGGAGACTGTAGCTGTACACATATTCTGTTTTAGGTTCCTGAAAGGTATCTGGAAAATGGAGAGAAGACAAAAGAGACAAACTTACTGTGAGTCATTTACATGTGGTATTGAAAAAAAATACTTTATTAACTCTCATCATACAATTCATAACTAGACAAAAATACGAAAATATAATGATCAACAGAACATATTATATTTTATATGGTAATTATTCAGTTAAATTACAATATTGTAAATATTTGAATAATCTTTGCCAGACAGAAAATATAACTACATTTTCCCTAATTTTACCACTGATTGGAGACAGTCCTTTTTCCAATCTTTCTCAGTATGTCGGCATTCGTGAGATAGATATTTTCCATTTTCCCAGAATAACCTCTGCTTTGCGTTCCCAAATCTATCACTCTTTTGTTCTGGTTTTCGTGTTGATTCGGTCCACCACCGGCGTTTGGAGTGATTTCGCTAGGAGATCTCTTGTCCAAACTATAAATAAATAAAAAGGAATGTAAAACAGTTGAGCGTCTTTAATTTGAAACAGGTAATTTCCATAATAATGCAAAATGCAATTATCATGCAATACAAGTTTGGTAACTCGAATATCTGTTACCATATATTGATAGTTCAAGTTCAACATTAAGAACCATTGAACTAATTTTTACTTTTCATCTCTTCCTTCTCATATCTATTAGTTGATTCAATTATACTGAGGATAAACGATAAAAAATATACACAATATACACATCCATTAACTACGAAATTAGTAGTTATCACTACCAGTATGAAGTAACTAGTGGTGTTTTGGATTTCAAGATAGTTATTATTTTGAAATTCTATGGTATTTTGGACTTGCTCGGCACTTGCACTGCATAATTATTGCACAATGTATGATTGTGTGAACTCATTATTGCATGCTTTGATAACACATTTTTTACAATTCAATACTTACAGGAGGGCGGCCAGAATGTGTAGCTCTATAAATCAACTTATATGACTTTTATTAAAAAAATATGCCTATATCTGGGTCGACTGTATTCTAGTGCTTGGCAACATACTCCAAACGAGAAAAATCCTTTCTATCAGACAGCTGTTATTCGAATATAAAGATTGCTCCCTCTCGATAAGGGATAACATTTGGTGTGCACATTCATACAAAAATTAAGGTACTTTGTCGGAATAAAAAATCGATATATTCTGGTGTGAGCGAGCTGAAGATGGTGATAAATACTGTAACTAAACCAAAATCCAGAGATTTTTCAGTTTTTTGAACGAATTTCTAAATTCAACGAATAAAATTGGAATAGTTGGGAAGAACACTCAGTCACAAACTTCAGAGTAACTCCAGACTCAAGTATCACTCAGATAATAATATTGGGAACCATGTTATTCAGAATCTTCAGGCAACGAAACACCTGATGAACTTACTAGCGAAGGATCATCAGCATCATATTCTGGACCAGAACCGTCAGTGGTGGCACCCAGAATGATGGCATGGAAGCACGTTAAGAATTGGGTGAAAGCAAAACAAAAGAACCGTTGGACAAAAAGACTGAACCACTCCTTAGAACTTGCAGGAATCAACTGACAATCATAACAGGGGATCGTTTCCATCTACATGATATTTACTTCATGGATTTGATAATTGAGATTACATCAGGAGACCAACTTTGGTTCCAAAAAACATGACAGACAACTAGTATTCAACATGCACAAACCCGTTCAACAGACAATATTGATAAAACGGTTGTCATGAAATATACAGGAGTGATAGACAAAAAATTCCCCAAGATGAGATATTTCCCTAGTTTTTCCCTGGTTTGAAAGCTCACCGGGAGCAACTGTCTTAGTGAATAGTCTGAGAGCCCCAGACCTTCGTTATGGTATGAAAGCTGAAAATTCTTCTAGATATGTCCCCTATACAGGTATAAGCTAACCCAGCCTATACAACCTGGGTCGCGGTGGCTTTGGCTTTGGCAGTTCACAGGTAGTAAAGGTAAGTAAAATTGTGTTTCAAATTTGTGATAGCATAAAACTGAGTTTTCATATATTTCAGCTTACAATCATATGAGAAACCGCCTCGTCTATTGGCGGACACTTAGGATGGTAACAACCCCTTTCCAGACACCCTCACAGTCTAATTATTTATAAATCTACCTTCGTCATAGTATGAAATCTGACTTTTATATATGTTATTCAGAAAGCTATACGAATAATGTTTCCACAATTTCCAGTCACTTTCGATGGTTCCCCTATCTTCCCAGACACATTTAAGTATACTCCAGGCGTGCGCACGATGAATATACATGTACGTTAGTGCGAGTGAGATAGCGCGATCTATACTCTAAATTTATCAAGAAAATTAATTATGTATATTTATAACGGATTGAAAAGTAAATTTGAAAAAAATTATGTAATAAAATTTCAAATTAAATTATAAAATCAACAATATAATAATGCGAATCATTACGCTATCAACTTTTGCAAATTATCATTAAATTTTGTATTCAACTGAAATTTGAATTTTTTCAAGTGAATTTTATGGAATCAAGTTGTGATTTGAGAAAGTTGTAAATGAATATCTACCGATAATTTTTTTAAGTATAATAAAAAAAATTGGCAGTCGATGATAAAATTCTAGAAGTTTGAAGTTAAGGAGATGAATTTGTATGTATGTTGGTTTTACTATAAGGAGAGAAAATAATTTAGATCGTAATGTAATCAATGAAAAAATAATTGAATTATACTTTCAATTATAGCCATCACAAAACAAAGTAAAAAATAAAGTTTCAAACATGTCCTGTTGAATTTAGAAAAAAACAATTATTTTCATCGCCATCGTCGGTATTTTCATTATCTTCATCACTGCTACTCCATTCTGTGGATTCGTCCTCATCAATGTCACTATCTTCAACAGCTTCTGTAATAATTAAAGCAAGTTTTAACTAACTGATTATGAATAGCCGATAATTTGTTTATGAACATTGAACATTATAACATACCTGACACAGTTTGTAGAGAATCACTGACATAATTGGGTAGCTGATCTCCTTTAAACCATTTAAAATGGTATTGACCACTTTCCAGTACCCAGCCATTATTTTCAGGTTTACGTGAAGTAGGTTTACTCAAGTGCTATTTCACCCGCACTAACGTACATGTATATTCATCGCGCGCACGCCTGGAGTAGACTTTAATGTGTCTGGGAAGATAGGGGAACCATCGAAAGTTACTGGAAATTGTGGAAACATCATTCGTATAGTTTTCTGAATAACATAAATAAAAGTCAGATTTCATACTATGACGAAGGTAGATTTATAAATAATTAGACTGTGAGGGTATATGATTGTAAGTTAAAATATATGAAAACTCAGTTTTGAGCTATCACAAATTTGACACCCAATTTTACTCACCTTTACTACCTGTTACCCGCCAAAGCCACCGCGACCCAGGTTGTGTAGGCTGGGTTAGCTTATACCTGTATAGGGGACATATATAGAAAAAAAAATCAGCTTTTATAATATAACGAAGGTCTGGGCGTCGCGGGCTCTCACTCTAGAATGCTTTTCCGACGATTGTATACCACGAGGACTGCAATTATTGACTATCAAGGCTAGGGTCTCTTTTCAGAAAATTCTTTGTCTCCAACCTCTTCCATTATAACCCGCAAGACGCCGAAGTGCTTTCAGGAGAATTTTAGGAGAGGAAAAGTTATGCAGCCTCCACGAAGGGCAGAAAATAGAAACATATATCCAATCATATCTTACATGTATGATAAAATAAACGAACTGACTCGAAAACTCTTTCGCTATAATTCCAGTAAACATATCGGATAACATAACGTCCAAGTGCAGATCATAGAAATGTTGCAAATGTCTTCTGAGAACGTGATTATTATTGCAGTCTGGTTTTCTCGTTTGGCGTAGCATTGCACTCCTCCACTTTTATCAAGATGAAACAAAAATACAAACAATAAAAAAGCAGACGTTCACTACGAGCTCATAAAACGCACACACAAACGGTTATTAGAAGCACCATTTGCTCTTTCCTTCGACATCACGAAGCACAAAACAGCAACAACACGGTCACATGATCACTGAAACATTGTAGCAAGAATGTACGTGTGGGAATTTCTGATGGGAAGGGACGAATTGTGACGGTTAAATAGAAGTTGAGGGGTCCTTATAACGACTCTCTCAGCTTATTTTTTGATGATACTTTCGGTGATTCGGGTTTTCCGGTAGATGTGAGTACATTCCGTTTGGCTGCGGGCAAATTCGTATCTGAAAAACTGACCCAAATATTTGAGTTGAAGCTTATTCCGTAGGATGGATGCATTTTCTGAACAAAGACATTGCCGGTTGAAATATAATCGGGGGTTATATCCCGAGTGCAGCAAGTTTAATCGGTTAAAATGTGTGCTGCAATTCCATGATTCTCGAAATTTTGCTTAGCAAATGACTTGACTGTATGATAATTTAATAACATCCCGAGACCGCAGGTCGAGGGATTTTATTTCAAATTATTATACACAAAAGCATTTGCTTGAAAGCAAAATTTTGAAAATCATGGAAATGCACGCATTTTGGTCGATTGAACTTGGTGAAGGAGGGATATATGTTTAGATCATTTCCAGAAAACATGTAAACTCAGGAAACATCAAAATCGAACACAGGAACAATATAGTACCAGAGATAGTACCTGAAAAGTGATCCAAACGCCCGGTTTATTTCGAACATTTTAACCGGTTAAGGGCCAGTTTTATAGGTTCAGTTTAAACTAAGATTGAAGTTTAAACTACGCATTTGACAGATTTGTGCGTTTTATAAGTTCCGATGAAATAAAATCTTTAGATTAAACTCCGACGACTGTTCGTTAACGTGATCGGTGGATTGGGCAGTAGTTAAACTTCAGATCGGGGTTGGACATGTGTATCAGCCGAAGAAATATGTTTGTAGAACTATGATAAATATGATAGAATAAAATTGACAAGTGATACGTAACAATTAGTGGGAATTCGAAATAATCAAGGTTTTGTCACTGTGTTGGTGTTCGATCTATATTGTAATTTTCATATTATGATTGATGATTTTGAAGATATATTCGAGGAACTTCTGTCGGATGATGAAGAAGCCATCATAAATGTCGTCGAAGTTCCAAGAAGGCCCCGAATATTCAGAGACAGATTCGATCATCTCGCTCTTTGGGATTATACAGAATTCATTACACGTTTCAGAATTTCTAAGCAATACGTGAAAATGCTGCCGCACCAAATATAAGGCAAATAAACATGACAGTCATGAGGCCATACTGCCAAGTGCCAACTCTACCAACTCACTAATCATGAATTTCCTAGAAACTGTCAACTATAATCGGAACCTGTAAAACACTCAACTGCTGCGCGAGGTTTAAACTAAGTTTAAATCAATGAATAACTGAAGTTTAATCTTCAGGTTAAACTCCAGTTTAAACCGGGCCTATAAAACTGGCCCTAAAAGGTCTAGTGCAATTAATCGCTGTAAAACTCTGTAAAAGCAGTCTAGCCTTCAACTGTTTCACCGTTTATTCGCATTGAGGGAAATAATCAAATGAATAACAATAATTAGTATACCGATATCTAAGAATATATGATTTTGAGACTATTTCGAAATGACATTGCTTTCGTTCTCTATTTGATCATCTGTTCATACCTAAAATTATATATATGCCTTTCGAAGGTGTACAGTCCACAAATCTCATTTTCAACTCGTTATTTTTATTATGTTCACCGTTGATCAAAGACTCAAACTTACACTACTAGTAATTCAGATTCCACCTGCTAACTATAATTCAGATGTTCGTTTCATAGAGACAGAGGATTCGAATACACTGTATTTGCTAGTCCTACCGAGTGCCACTAATGAGACCTGAGGCTGGTCGAAATAAACGTCTATTATTGGTAATGATTCCGTCGAATTCATACTTTTGTTTATACTCCAGTCTATGACGGTGAAAAAAGTGTAATCTGTGTATTTATCCCATACAGCACCGATTCGTATGAAAATTTCCAAAATCTACCCCGTGCCGAGGGTTGCTTTCTCCCTGGGGGTGGATGCCACCCCTTCTTGTGGGTGAAAAATTTTTTTTTGGAAATAAGTGAAATCAATAGATTGACTAATTCTGAGCACTTTTTGTTCAATGAAGTTTTTTCTGAAAAGCAATACTTTTCGACTTATTCGCGAGTGAAATTGTCGGTTTTCAGGCAAAAAAAATACGTCTTAAGGTCCTTTTTCGCGAATAACTGGAAAATAATGCATCTAATCGAAAAACCTGCGGAGAGCAAAATTATAGCTTTTGAAAAAACAAAGGCGATTGTTTATTTGCGATGTATGCAAACTCACTACAAACTGAATAATTGCTTGTTGAAAGTTGATTGGTATTTTTAAACGCCAAAATGAAAAGTTTCTACGTACAATAACGAAAAACCAATGCATTTTTAGGGAAAAACTCATCGAAACTTTTCTGTAGTCCTTCGAAAATCCTTCATTTTTGTTATTTATAAAAGTTTCTAGCATCAAAACTGACCGAGGTATGAAGGAAATAATGTTGAATCCTATTTGGAAAAGAAAAGAAAAAGAATTGTGAATAACTCATCTTCTCTACCCCCCCTTTGAAAAAATTTTTGTTACTCCATAATTCACTTCATTCATGTTCTTTCAATGAGTTCTGAGTTTTTCATCAATTGAAAGTACGTAGTTTTGGAAGAAATTGAGAATGAAGAGAAAAAATCATATACGTAATTCAGCGAAAAATCACAATTTCTTCGAAATAACTCGAAAAGTATTGATCACATGCAAAATTTTCTAGAGTACAAAATTGAAGGCTATTCCTCTCTGAACATTTCGGTGTTTAATTTTTTTCTGCAGGATGAAAATAGGGCAAGTATGTGAGGGTTCGCGCAAAGTACCTTTTTTGAGCCCTTTCAGCATGAACCTTTTCAAAAATATAATCTGAAACAAAAATAATGTGAATGAGCTTATAGCTCATGAAAAAAGCTACGAAATACTCCTTTGGTGGATTTGATTGCTTGAAGACTAAGCGAGTTATGGAAAAAAAACCAAAAACAATTTTTGTAGAAATTAGAGTGTGTACATTAGTATACTGAAGAATGCACATAGTAACTATGTTTTAGGCCTAGTGGAACTATATGTATATTATATAAGTATATATTCATATAGTTCCACTAGGCAACGATTTTTTCCAAAGAGGGGGGAAAGAGAGGATGAGTGATTCACGATTTTTTTTCAAGGAAAAAATAGGATTCAACATTATTACCTTCATACCTCGGTCAGTTTTGATGCCAGAAACTTTTATAAAAAACCGAAATGAAGGATTTTTGAAGAATTCAAAAAAGGTTCAATAAATTTTTCCCGAAAAATGCATTGGTTTTTGGTTATTGTACGTAGAAACTTGTGTTTTTTTTGCCTGAAAACTTACAATTTCACTCGCGAATAAGTCGAAATGTATTGCTTTTCAGAAAAAACTCAATTGAACAAAAAGTGCTTGGAATTAGTCAATCTATTGATTTCCGCACTTATTTCCAATAAAAAAAAATCACCCCCAAGAAGGGGTGGCATCCACCCCCAGAGAGAAAGCAACCCTCGGCACAGGGAAGATTTTGAAAAAGAGTGTATGTAGATCCTGAATCCAAATTATAATGCGAATCGGTGCTGTATGGGATAAATACACGGGAAAATGGTCATAGACTGGACTATCAATAGGGACAGAAGATTCGGAATAACCATTAGTTGTTTATAACATACACCGATGAAATACCAAAATCGAACTCGTTCACCTCGTTCAAAATTGCTTTCAACCCCTGTGGACATGGAATCATCCCCCTGCTCACTTAACTGAATGAAATTTGCTGAAAAAACTTTCATTGTCACTGAAAATTTACGACCTGCGGCAATAATTTCCAAAGCAATTTTCAACGAGAGCGCGAATTCGTAGCGTGGCCAACAACTCTATCATAACTCTTAACATTCGGCGGATTTTCAGCCGGGAAACAAATTCACTTGCCCTGCAAGCGCTGATAACTGCGATTGAAATGTTCATCCTCCGCCCGAATTCAAAGACAGCTTTTCACACGTAATGCGACCGGTTCTTTCACTCAAGGTGTGCTCTGTGAAACCTACTCCTATGCTCATCGGATTTTATTTAGTTGAAGTGGAAAATTGATTTTGGTTTAATCAGAGTTCGAATATAAGGAGGGCAGGAGTCAAGAGATTCAACATCACGTATTTGAAGATATCGTCGGAAGAACAAAGTTTTCCACAATTTTGACTCGGAAATTATGACAGGAATGTTATTGTTAGGAGCGGCGTGTATATTATTTGGCGAATGTGCAGGGCCAGTGGATTCATAAAATTTGGCGGGGGATGTTCCACCTTGCATAAATACAGTTTGTTTTCACTGGTGAGAAATATTTAACACATTTCATTTCGATAGAGCTACCTAAAAAGGACAAAATTGTTGTTTTCTCAGTGATATTCCATACAAAAAACAAAGTCGTGAGCGAAATATTATCGCCTCTAGGTACACGTTCAATTTTTAGCGAATAAGCAGGGCTACTTCTGACTTTTGCACAATTTGGTGTAGAATACTCCTTATTACGGCTATACAGGGTGTCCCAAACTCAATGGCCTATTAGACATTTCTGGAAAACGGGACATAGGATTCTATCGATCTAAAATATTTTCAGCGCTGCGACGTTGCCGTTTATATTGAAAAGTAGGAACAACTTCGATATTTTAAATAGGACACCCTATATATTATTGCATTTCTCGCTTAGCTATTGCTTTCCGATTATTTCTGTATAATACTTTCCTATACCCATCCTCAGTGGTTTTCGAGAAATTCATTGATTTCCTTTTTTTTGTGCGAAACAAAGCTTTAATCAAATGCTTATTATTGCGGTATTTGGATTCGAAGACAGCTGAAATTTTGAATGAAATTTGACAATGCCCTGTGTATTAGTTGTGTCTAAGGAATTTTTTTCTTCATTATACAGGGTCGTTCAAGATTTGTGAATTCACCGATACATACAAAAGTGGTGAAAAGTGCATTTTTTCAAATGGAACATCCTGTATATTATCGAAAATCCTGAAAGACAATTGAAGTTTTTTTCAAATGATCTGTCATATTCCTATAACTAAATAGTCAGGTTTCCGAAATAATTGCAAGTTTCTATGAGAATTGTATTATTTCGACATATTTTGTATTAGGTAGCTATAAAATGTCATGGAACATGTCATTATGAAAATTCGACAATTAATGCATCAATAATGAAACGTCATCAACGTAAATTTGATCAGAAAAGAATCAAAATGGAAGGCAAAAACAATTCAAATGAAGTTTCGATGAAATTGATTATTCTTCATGGCCAAACAAACTTTAAGTTTGACAAGCAATGATTTTCATAGTCTTTCTGTCACAAGAAAGTATTGAAAATGGATTATAATGCATATTCAAATGTAGATATTTCAAATTTGTTTTATATTCACGGTGAGTGCCAAAGAATTGTTTCGAGAACATGCATCAGAAAATTCAATGAACTTTATCCAAATTTACCGCATACGAATAGAAGAAAATTCAGAAGAATTGAACGGAATTATGCTGTGTTCGGGAATATTGAAGCACCATGAAATCAAACCATGCCGATAACTGGAGACGAAGTAAATGAAACAGAACATTTTGCATGTTCTTGCTATAATTTGATCACATTGACCATGAAGAATAAACAATTTCCATTTTGATTCTTTACTAATCAAATTTACGTTATTGAAAGCGCAAACGTTTCATTATTGATGCATTAATTGTCGAATTTTCATAATGACATGTTCCATGACATTTCATAGCCACCTAATACAAAATATGTCGAAATAATACAATTTTTATAGAAACTTGCATTTATTTTGGAAACCAGACTATTTAGGTATAGGAACATGACACATCATTTGAAAGGAACTTCAATTGTCTTTCAGGATTTTTGAAAATATACAGGATGTTTCATTTGAAAAAATGCACTTTTCACCACTTTTGTATGTAACGGTAAAATCACACATTTTGAACGATCCTGTATAATGGAGAAAGAAATTCCTTAGACACAACTGATACACTGAGCATTGTAAAACTACATTCAAAATTTCAGCTGTCTTCAAATCCAAATACCACAGTAATAAGCATTTGATTGAGGCTATGTTTTGCACAAAAAATAAGGAAATCAATGAATTTCTCGAAAACCACTGAAGATAGGTATAGGGAAGTATCATACAAAAATAATTGGAAAGCAATAACTAAGCGAGAAATGCAATAATATATAGGGTGTCCTATTTGAAATTTTGAAGTTGTTGCTATTTTTCAATATAAGCGGCAACGTCGCAGCGCTGAAAATATTTTAGATCGATAGAACAGAACTAATTACCCAAGAATTCAAATTTTCAAAATAATCCTATCTCCCGTTTTCCAGAAATGTCTAATAGGCCATTGAGTTTGGGACACCCTGTATTAAGATGCTCAATTCGACGGACTATAGGTGAAGGCCATCATAGCAAATCTCCTAGCACCTAACAGATCGGCTACGGTGTTTAGGTGATTTGGATGAACATCATTATGATCGTTTTATTGAAAACAAAGAGCATCATTCTGTTGGAACTACATTCGGTCATACGAATATGCCGTTTTAATGTAAAAAAATTAAAGATTTTGATGACGTGAGGAAACAGATAATCACAGATATGCCCTTTGTCATCACAAGGTAGCTTTTCCGGATTAAAGTATGTAATATTCAACACAATTTAAAACAAAAACTATCAAACTCCATCGAGTAATTGATTTCTCTTGATCATCGATGATAATAAACATTCAAATAATAACATACAACTTGTGTCGATAAAACAATTGACGCTATGGAGAGAACAAGACTTTCACTTCACATTAACAGTTGCAACATTGTTTCGACATTGAATAAAAGCTCGTGAAACTTGATAGCCCGGGAGCCAGCTGCCATTTTGAGTGAATTATTTCAAGAAATCTGAAATTTTTGGCTAGTGTTCATTTCGTATTGATAATAAACGAAGTGGACGTCAGCTTCCATGGTAGCGGTGGGTGTAGCCGCGGCAGCCACCCACACACGTATGATTATAATAAAAAAAAACGAATATCAAGAAAGCTGAGACTTTGTTCGTTGGTTTATGACGGTCTGAAAAAACGGAAAAAAGTAGTCAGCTGATTTTATGGTGGGGGGTTGTACGTCAGCTTCTCGCCGAAACATGCAAAAAATATGCGACGAGTAAAATAATACTAGGAAAGCTGTAATTTGGGGAAGTGATGGTCGACTTAAACAGTTTCACGAAACAAAAGTTCGCCAAGTTTTTCGCGGTGGAAAAGTGGTCAGCTGACGACTGAAAGATACAGCGCACCGCTACGCGTGCGGGCGCGTGGCATCCTTCCCTGTATCAGCTGAGCACTTTTCCAGTGCGAAAAGCTCAGCGGACAATTTTTTTCGTGTAACTCTTACGTATAACTATAAGTTTACGGAGTTATAGCTTTATTGATTTCCGATTACTATCGATTTTTATTAATAAAACAGTGCGTATATGCGCGCGGGGGCGTTGCGACTAACATCACGGAATCAGCTGCTTCTCTCTCACACTAAATTATGCTATTGATTATATTTGAATATGTAATTATATTAAACGCGTTCATTGACGAAAATGAATAACAATTTGGATTTATTTTCTCTCAAGTATTAATCGGTGTATTTCTGCGGTTACGATTTTACCGGGCAGCGAACCTAACTTTCATTTGAAGAGATATCGAAAAATTTCATTTGAATAAAATGCCCAACTTGATTTTTTCCTCTGTATGTCTTTCTGTCGTTGGATTTGAATGTAATACCATATCTCTCGAACGGAAGGAGATATCGCTTTGAAACTCGGGTCATTTTTAACCCTCATTGGGGTGTAGAGACCTATCGATTTCGAAGAAAATCGAAAAATGAGAAAGTCTTTCTTTGGTATTTTTTCGACAAAATTTGGCGTTTCGGCTGTAAGTGAAACATTTTTACTTGACATTTCAAGAGTCCTTATTCTTTCCTACAAAGACCATTAGAAGGAGAAAAATAAAAAAAATTACTTCAGATTCTATTGGGTTTTTTGTGTAACATGTCGGTTTTTTCGGACACTCTGTAGACCATACCGTTGCTCGTAATCGAGAAACGTAAAAACTGTCGTATAAGTCTCGTGATACTGTACAATTTTCAAAGAATAACATGTTTTCAAAACCTATTGGAAAATGGAGAAATCGGGAAATTTCTGAAATTCATGTTTTTCTGTAGGTTTTTGTGTAAATATCTCGGAAACGGATGAGAAAATCAAAAGTCGTCAAGAGTAACAAAAATAATCATCCTAGTTTATACTATTGAAAACCTAACTACATTTTTCCTCAAAATTTAACAGTACGGGAAATATAGACAGATTTACAATCGGATGATTGCAAATGTGTTTTTTTCAAGAAAACAAACGATATATCTCCGAAACCACTCTCCAAATCAAAATTTGTCAAAGGAGTTAACTTATGTAATATTGATAGTTTAAGAAATATTAATGGAAATTCGTAAAATACAATCATTTCGAAAACGACCAAGTATCAAATACGAAACTCATAACGTCGTCAGCTGACCACTTTTCCACCGCGAAAAACTTAGCGAACTATTTTTTCCTGAAACTGTTCAAGTCGACCATCACTTCCCCGAATTACAGCTTTCTTAGTATTATTTTACTCGTCGCATATTTTTCGCATGTTACGGCGAGAAGCTGACGTACAACCCCCCACCATAAAATCAGCTGACTACTTTTTTCCGTTTTTTTTTAGACCGTCATAAACCTACAAACAAAGTCTCAGCTTTCTCAATATCTGTTTTTTTTAATTATACGTGTGTGGGTGGCTGACGCGGCTACACCCACCGCAAATGCGCAAGCTGAGGGTCACTTCGTTTACTAGCAATACTGAATGAACCATACTGGAAAATATTACCTAACCTACCTACATAAAAAATGGCAGCTGGCTCCCGGGCTATGAGTGGATAATTTGGCTAGAAATGTACAACAAATCACTTACTTTTCTAGATCATCATCGTTGATAAGAGCTTGCCTAAGTCTGGCAATTGTTTGCAGAAGGTAATCTGGATTTTGGCCTTCTAGCGATACAGGAGAGTAGTAGCCAGGATAGCTGAAACGAAGAATAACGAATCAATTTTTTTTGCGATTGTACTGAAATATTCCAAGTTTGATATAAAAGGTGCTATGAGTAACACATGTGGGTACTGCGTCAGGAATTATTTTGTTATTGACATTTCCACATTGCAATAGATTTTTTAAGTTTTTCGGAAAGGGGCAGCGATACAGGAAATGAAATTCTGTCGATGTAAACGTTTCGAACATCCATTCGGTCATTTCCAGGGAATGTCAGATTACGTTTTCTTTAAATTATATAACTGTACCTTTGGGTTTATCCTCGGGTTTGTCAGAAGTACGGGAGATAATGAATATCCTAGTCCTAGTCTATTTACATATTTGAGCTAAGTCAGTTATCCAGATATAGCTTATAGCCTGATAACAAGTTTATTGTAGAGATGCTCACTCGAAATCATTGAAGACAAGCTTGAGCTGAACGGCAGTTGCATACAATGAAAATAATGTTTTTGGTAAATCCAGTGTTAGGCTCAGTGTTTGACATACTCTTCATTTTTGAGTATGAATAGAAAAAGTGTGCATAATATGCATCATCTACAAAGACGATTCATTTGTATTTGTATTGTTTCGCATCGTTGGGACTTGTCTTCTTTTTTCCGAATCTGAATATTAATAGAAACTATTTTTTTTCCATTGACAAAATACTCTTTCCAATTCACCTTTGAAATATTTTTCAATCAGACATTCGATTAGACCCGATTCTCGAGCCAATGTTTCGAATTATTCATAATTTGAAGAATAAATATCTCAGTTTTTTCTGGATATTTTCTGGACCATCATTGTATAACATATTCAGATTTGATGAACGTGTAAGAGGATTATGAAATATTCCCAAAAGTTTCCTCAAGTATGCCATCCATTTTATCTATTCTCCTCTGATGTGGCAACATTTCAAAAAAGTAGTTTTATAAACACGCCCCTTACTGCACTTTTGAACGTATTCAAGGGTACTGATAAAATATTTGAAACACAAAAAAGTGTTGAAATGTATTCTTGGAGGCACAAGAAGTAATTTTGTATTGGAAACTAGAAAAATATGATAGATATGTCACCAACTCTCTTTAAACACTAACAAATTGAAAGGTAGGAGCCATTCTAATAATTTTGTTTTTATACTCATTGCTACGAAATATGCTAGCGCCGGCCCTGTCGCTCGTAAACGCAAAATAATTCAAGGAGTCGAAGAGAGAACGCCATTTTCTTAGAAATCCCAATTCGCGTAGAATTCGGTACACGTCATCGAGACCTCTCCATAGGCGTACGCAAGTATAAAAAAGGGAGACACTTCATCGCGACAGAGGGGTAGTTTATCAGATTTTCTAGCGTTGGATAGTTTAGCTGAGCAATTTGGGTTTTTGTATTGTATTGTGTTGTGATAAAGACTTGTAATAAAAGTAGTTTAAATTAAATTGAAACAAATCGGAAGGATTTCACGGATATGCTTCAGAAGAGGATAACCCATCAAAAAGTAAAAATCCACTTTCTACGTCTAGACAATCTTTCAATGAATGATTGTTGAAACAAACCAATGGTAACTACATGCGTGAAGAATATATTTTTCCTTTTTATCACCCTTTGGGGTATATCTAGAAATTTACTTTGATAACTTTTTCAACTGAGGAAATCTAATCTGCCGTGTGCCGACGGTTCCTGAATGAATGGTCGAAACGTCGACATTGACGGAATTATTCAATTTTCAGTTTCACTGACCACTTTCAACAAACTAAAAATCGAGACTTAAACTTCTGTCACAAACATTTCCATACAAATTAAAGTCAACATTCTTCTATTATATGATTCAGTTTATGATGAATTATTTGTAAACTAAGGCCGCAAAATGCTTTTTCGCGTTCCGAGAGAGAGAGAGAGACATTTTGCGGCCACAGTATACACAGTATTTTTCGTTCAACCGTGATAATTGTATAATTCCAATAAACATTATGTCGTTTTGAAAAGACAGTGTTTGAACGAATATAGAAAAGTGAACTGATGGCGTCAAGATCACAGTGTTTTTATGGGAATGAAATATTAAACATTACAAACGTTCAGTTTGTCAGCAGTTACTCTGGGCAACATCCGTAAAAATCATTGCGGCTCCTGTTGCTGCTGCGAGATGCTTGTTTCGCGTCCAGCTGCATGAAAAGAAAATATTCCTGCACTACAGCGTTGCCCTCAAATTTGATGCACAATTGTGAAATTTCAAATCGCTTTTGAAATTGCAACTATTCGAACTACAATAATATCAGGTTGAATATCGAATGAGGGGCTTCAACTAAAAACTCAACGTTCTGTCGAGTGGCCAGAGGTATTTGCAAACAAATTTTTTCAATTGTCTACAAACTCGGGACGTCGTGGAGAACAGATGAAAATTCACACGGTACTAATTTCCCTTTCGCTTTTGTTTACGTACGCCTCGAATAGATTTCAAAAGGCTTTTTTTTGCCGGGTTTAAACCAACAAAAGCGTCGACTTCATGAGTTTGGGAAATAATGTCAACTTGATGTTAGATTGGACGAACAAACTCAAAGTGAATTATCCGCTTGTGATACACAATACAAGTTCGAACGAAGTTTCGTTTAACCTGTACCGAAATATAAAGTTGCGCAAATGTTTAATAGTCCCCTTTAAGAAACTGGAGACCTCTCATGAAAAAAACAGAATAAGTGTAACTCTCAGGAATGTGAAGACTCAGGCGACATCGCTTTTTTTTCGAGGGAATTAATACCAAAAGAATACATGCTCGTCAGGAAGTGTAGGTATACTTGTGTATAAATGGGGTGTACAATATTCTTCGGTAGTTAGATGGGCAACTATTTTCTACTGATTATTCAAAACCGTCTAGGACGAAAAACAGAAATCACTGCAACATTATTAGGCCAGATTGAGACGGTAAGCGCGAAAAAGTAACAGTGGTAAATTTTTTTGGCTCTAGGTGTTTATGGTGATATAAAGGACCCCGCACTAATCTTATGGAAAACCGGTTTCGGTGAAAATCGCTGAAATTTCAATATGATGTCGCCCATGCCATCCTGAATAAAAGTTATCATTGCGCCAACTCTCTGAATGCCCGCGTTTGGATTCTACAGGGGGTCAAAGTTCGATATTTTGACGATTTTTCAAAAAATCCGGAATTTCATTTTCATTGTATCGATCTGAATTTTTATAATGGAATAGTCCACAATATGTGCATCAAAAAGTTCAAATGACAAAAGTTTCTAGAATCAAAACTGGCGGGTATACAGAGGGTTGAACTTTGTTTTTGGTAATTTTTATCGAACTTTTTTTGAGAAAATATTCGTTTTCCTGCAGATCCATGTGCAATTGATGTTACTTACAGTACATAAGAGGGCGATCATATTTTGCATTTGAACTAACCATCCAACTTTAAATATTTGAAAGGTACGGGGCGATCAAAAATATATTTTCAATTTCGGAAAAATGTATCCCTTTGTATAGTCAGCTTTCACCAATATATTCAGCTGATTTTTTGAAACTATGTAGCTAACATACATACAAATGTGTCAACGTCTGTGCTCATTAATCTGAATCCAAATAAAGTTGCGGCGATGGTCCAAAAAATATGGAGAAGGGATGTTTCGGAATAATTTAGAAATGATTTCTAAAATCGTCCGTGAATTTCTTTTATTTTTTGATATAATGTAGATGAGTTATTATTGATCAAAAAGTTCTACAGTGCCTACCACGCGAATGCCACGGTTTGAATTATACAGGGTTTTGAAGTATAGTATTTCCTTGATTTCTGGAATAATCAATAATTTCTTTGTAACGGAAAATAATATTGTTTACTAGACAAACTTCGAAACATTTCAATGACCAAATTATCTGAAATGAGAATTTATGAATATACAAAGGTTGGTCCAAAAAAAATTTTTTTTTTTTTAAATATAAGTATCCGTTTACTATTCATATTTTTTATATATTCAGAAACTCTATTAGGACCAGGACCACCTTGTCTCCACCCGATGTTTTAGGAAAATCCAGTATGAAAACAATATATTCTCGAGAAAGATCGTGTGCGGAAGAACAAGTAGAGAGAAATGAGATGATTTGGTTTATATTCAGGTCTTCGCAACTGCCATTGTCTTCAAAAAATTGTGACCGCAACTGACAGATATATGAAATATGAATTAAAGTAAGTACATAACATGAATTCAGCACGATTCCAAGCATATGGGCTGATTCAGAGAAAACAGAAATGATGATAGTACTACAACAGCTACTGAACTGAGTCGAATCAATACAGCAAATACATTTTTTCCATGAAGACAGCCTTTCGGACGATTCATATTTCGTTTTCCGAAACGAGTTATACCGGTTTCGGGGTTTTGCCCCTCATCAGTGTAGGGTAGGTCTTATATAGATATCACTGAATAGAGCATGCGACATTCTGAAATAATTGGAAAAATCTTCCATTACAATGATTGAATCTGCAGTTAATTCAATTGCAATGAAGAATGGGGATGCAAGTGATTTCTATCGCAATAAAGAATTAGACTTCAGACGAAATGTCATGCATCCAAATTGATGTTATTCAAATAAATTGTGAGGAGTTTATTCACCGGCATGACTGTCATCGTTTCACTACCCAACTATTTCAAGCGCACCATCAGGAACCATTTGTTGTGGTCTATTTGCCGCGTCCATTACTGAGTTTAGTAGGGAACTTGAGGGGTATCGACTGTTGGGGTCATGTCGAGCATGACTGAGCATGACCAAGATACCATAGAACACTGGCAACATGCGCATATGTTCCTAAAGTTCTGGCGCCGGTTTTACAAGTACAAAAATATCCTAATATGGGCTCGTTTGGTTCATCAGGTTCTTCTCCATCATTATATTTGATCCACAGTTGATATTTTGTGGCATTTCTGAACCTCGAAAAAACCCTGACTCTCATGAATCCAGGTTCCTCTTCGAAAATATCGACCTGAAACTCTTCATTTTCTTCCCTTTGCAATTTATCCTGTATATACGAAGGTGAAAGTTTAACTTGGTATATACCTACGGTCAAATCTCTTAGATATTCTATCGTAAGGCGAGGAAAGTTTGGAATCAGGTTTCCATTCATACGGACCCATTGACCATTTCTCAGATGAAGATTGTCCACTTCCACTCGAGCCTGGACGACATTTACCTCCTGTGATTTTCGTAACAATTCTTGTGCCAGCTGAGCATTGGCACCTCTCATTGAGACTGGGGGGTGGAAGCTGTTGATGAGTGCACCAGCGATTTGATATAGATCGCTAAGATTGTGTACGTGTGGCATTTCGATCGTTTTATCAAAAAACTTAAACATGCTTTTCAAATGTCCATTTCTTGCTTCAACTATCCATCTAGTTTTCGTCACTAATCGAGATTTATTTGCTTCCTCGGTGGAAAGCTGTTGTTGCCCTCGTGGAACAATCGCGGGCATTTCATATTGTATGCCAAGATTATTCAGTAAGGGTATGGCATCTCGATAACCCCGATCCACAACAAAAATGTCACCTTCATTAAACCATCCCCTCATGTCTTCTAAGTTTCTTTCAAACTGATTCTCCAAAATTCTTGCGTCATTGTTGCGAGCGTCTGAGAAATAAGGTCCTTGAATACTCAGTATATATCCATCCGGGGCCACAATCAAAACTGGTTTCACCAGATGATGTCCCTTGTACCGGCAGAAAGATTGGCGCAATATCCTGAAATTACAACTTTTATTTATGGCGGCGTATGATCCGTCGATGTAAACGATGGCCTTCGAGTTGGCTGGGGTCGGGTTATATAAAATATTGGAAAACTCACTCACATGCCTTCTAATATACACATTCCTATCGATGGCTGCAAAGCCGATATTCGATGGAACGAATCTTTGCATCAAAGACTGTCTTACTTTAGAAATTGCTAAGCTGGTGGCTTGCCTAGAGGGATAATGGAATATTACCTTCAAGAAATCATCCGACAGACCCTGACGCAATTTACAGAGGAATGTCATAAGGTCTTTTTTCGTTATATATCTATAACCATGTTCCTGCGGAACCATATCACAGAACATAAAAAGACTACGAAATTGTTCTTTGGTTATAAGAGATATTGCCTGAAACTCATCCTCACTGAAATTGTTCTCATCTTCATAGCTGGAGTGTTCAATAGCCACAAAACGAAGCCCTTGAAGGAAAATGGATAGTTGCTGTCCCTTTATCAGATAAGGTCTATTTACAAACTGGATTCCTGGTAATAGAAATGGCAAAATGAAACCGTTATCATCGAGATGATGTCTGCACGCCTTCACGTTATCCGGGATGAATATATTTCGATGAACAAAAATATTGGCCCTGCATTTATTGGATAGAGTTTGCTGATCATCGGCGGCATTGCAGATGAAGCATGTATGGCTCGATGTTTGTGTCAAAACATTAAGTCTTATACAAGTTGGATCAATCGTCAAGTCCCTTATTTCATTCATAATAGATCGATTACAGTTTAAACATATTCTTGTTTCTTCTCCTATGATGAGAGGGGGACCACCTCGTGCATCCCGCCTAGAAATAGCTATTTGACACTTTTCCAAATGTTCTTCTCCATGAAGAAGATGTGACATTCGAGCTGGTCTTGATCGGGTATCGCATACAAAGCAATTTACTTGATTTTGATAGGCCATGATGACCTGGGAATATTCAAATATGAGATACAATTGAATATAATGATTATCTCACCTTATTTAACTTCGAAGAGCAGAAAATAAAAGAAAATACTAACATTTCATCTACGTTCAACACATCAAAATATGTTTGCTATCAAAAACATCCATAACTCTGACAGCAATCGAATGACATTCCAAGGACTGCTCTATTTTGGATATGGAATAATACAGTTACTTGCACAGAAAAGTAGTAGGTACAAGTCTTGGAAACGAAAATGTTGTTATTTTAGTACAGTAAATTGTGTTAATCTGATCTTTTGAAATTGTCTTTGGCTTTTTAAAAACGTTAAAGAGGCACAAAAGAAATATCATTTCCAAATTATTCCGAAACATCCCTTCTCCATATTTTTTGGACCATCGCCGCAACTTTATTTGGATTCAGATTAATGAGCACAGACGTTGACACATTTGTATGTATGTTAGCTACATAGTTTCAAAAAATCAGCTGAATATATTGGTGAAAGCTGACTATACAAAGGGATACATTTTTCCGAAATTGAAAATATATTTTTGATCGCCCCGTACCTTTCAAATATTTAAAGTTGGATGGTTAGTTCAAATGCAAAATATGATCGCCCTCTTATGTACTGTAAGTAACATCAATTGCACATGGATCTGCAGGAAAACGAATATTTTCTCAAAAAAAGTTCGATAAAAATTACCAAAAACAAAGTTCAACCCTCTGTATACCCGCCAGTTTTGATTCTAGAAACTTTTGTCATTTGAACTTTTTGATGCACATATTGTGGACTATTCCATTATAAAAATTCAGATCGATACAATGAAAATGAAATTCCGGATTTTTTGAAAAATCGTCAAAATATCGAACTTTGACCCCCTGTAGAATCCAAACGCGGGCATTCAGAGAGTTGGCGCAATGATAACTTTCATTCAGGATGGCATGGGCGACATCATATTGAAATTTCAGCGATTTTCACCGAAACCGGTTTTCCATAAGATTAGTGCGGGGTCCTTTCAAGAATACATTTCAAGCAATTTCCAAAATCGTCAGTGAGATAGTCGAAGGATTGGAAGAAGGCAAAACCACTGCTATTACCCTATGTGATCTATCAAAAGCCTTCGACTGTGTCTCTCACTCCACTCTAGTAGAGAAACTGCGTTTTTATGGCATCAGAGGTGTTTCTCTCGATTTGCTAGATTCCTACCTGAGGAATAGAAAGCAAGCAGTATATATTAATGATACATGTTCTGACTTTCGAACTATTTCACATGGGGTACCTCAGGGATCGGTTCTTGGCCCGTTACTTTTTATTATCTACGTAAACGACCTCTTTCACTTTTTGTACCCCAATAAATGCGTTGCTTACGCCGATGACACGACATTAATACATTCTTCTTCTCACGCAGATATGCTTTCAAACAATATGGCTGATTCGTTGAATAGGGCACAGAATTGGTTCAGTGCAAACAACCTAAAATTAAACAACAATAAAACCCAAGAACTGACTTTCAATAAGGGCGTTGCTGGCAGTGAAAGGAGTGTCAAGCTTCTCGGAGTACTTATCGATGATAGACTTTCATGGTCATCCCATGTAGATCAATTGTCTTGTAAATTGTCCAGTTCAATATTTCTACTGCGCAATTTGAAAAATCAACTCTGCGACAATACTGTACGGTCGTGTTACTTTTCTTTCTTTCACTCACATATAAGCTATGGCATATTGCTATGAGAAAACTCGGTTCACTCACATAGAGTCTTTAAATTACATAAAAGTGCGATACGAATCATTGCTGGTGCCGGTTATAGGGACCATTGTCAACAAATCTTCAAAGGTCTGTCTATCATGCCTCTTCCTTCCTTATTTATTTATAATACTCTTCTTGAGATCCACAGAAATAGAAATTCTTTTAGCACTAACTCCGATTTTCACGATTATCAAACTCGCGGTGCGAACGACCTGAGGCCTTGCCGATATAGACTGAATAAATCTCAGATGAATTCACTCAATGTTGGACTCTATAATGTCTTGCCAATAGAGTTCCAGATGCTCAATTTCAATAGTTTCAAATTGAAACTGAAACGACACATACTGTTCCACTGTTTTTACTCTATCGACGAATATTTGAGATCTCCCCCAGTTCTCAATAATGTGTGTTGACTACTATTTCGACAAATCATAATTATGTCAATTTTGAATATACGTATCTTTGTGATGTTTTATCTGTATATTGTAATGTAATTTGTATGTTGTAATTGTAGTTATTTTTGTACCCGATTAACTTGCCAAAAACATAAGTGTAACTTGGTCAAATAAATTCTATTCTATTCTATGACAACGCGAGGACGAAGTTCGAGTACGAGTGCCCAAACGTTCTAGGGCGATGTGGCCAATATCCATTCGAGCTATTTTTTCTTCGACCAGGTAAACATTTTCAAACTCGAAAAAAAAAGTTTTTTATTTCAGAACCGCGACCGCCAGATCTTCGTTATTTTATTTCACTGCGCATGTCCCCAAACACAGGTGAGAACGATCAGTGACTATGAATTTTGATGATGGTTACTTGAGCAGGTTCCAGATAGCAGAGGTGATAAAATAATAATATTTCATTTGGAATGATGATACAAAATCTTTCATCCATTACCGGACACTTACTACGGTCACAAACCCCTGCCGAACACCCCAAAAATGTATTGAATTGTAATGATACTTACGTTTGATAATATTTGAAGTGTTTTTGTAAGGTCATCTACCCTAGAATATCAATATTTCCGTTTACTCAACGATTTGAGACGAAGTCATCTTTCCTGAAGTAGGAGCAGTTATCTTTTTATCAGTTCGACACAATGGTTTGACTGAAATGTTGACAGAAAGCCGATGAAGCTTCAAAATAGTCTATATGGAAAATGACAATTTAACCCTGATGATAATCATGAGAATATGAATGATCTACGATATTGATAAAATATTCCACTGCTGTTTCTGAATTGATTGCCATTTATTGGCATTAATTATAAGCACAGAATTATCAAACTACTATACAGAAGCAAATCGGTATCCCAGCACAATTGTCCCAAATATTTTTGACCTTGATCGAACTTTGGCACTTTCAACAACACTGAGAAATCTGTCTTCTGCTATTTTTCAATGATTATTTTTTTCACTTGTCAAAATGTGACGTTTTTGGCATTTCAACCAATAGTAGCGTGTTATTCTATGGTTATTCTAGCCAATCATTGGGTATTATACTGATAAAAATGCCTGGTCCTTTCGATAAAACGTTGTTTACCTTTGAACTGTCGAAACTATACGGTTCACCACGTCGATTCTATGGAACTGGCTCATATTTATATAAATTATCATGAATGAAGAGTTACCTCATTATTAATAGTCATTCACTTTTCACTTTTTCAGCATAATAATAACATAACACATTTCAATGAACACTCAAACACGTAAATAGCTCATAACCCCAACTTTATGACAGATATAGCGAACGACCGATTCAAATATTTAAGGTTTCCTTAACTCAAATGAAGATGGCGTACAATTAGTCTTTATTGAATACAATTCATTTTTTGTTGTACGAGAAGAAACCGTTGTATGAAGATTTTGATACAACGACATAACGAATGATTTTAAGTTCCTTCTGGCGCGATTTTCATCTCATAAGAAATTTTCAATTATCAACCTTGTACAATGAGAGGTGTGACGCCATCTCTTGGTATCGTCGGCAAGCATTATCATATTCATTGCGTAAGCATCATATCTCTTCTGGATCATAGAGGGCATACATCATTGTTTGACATTTAAAATTTGTAAAATTTTCACCTATTCTCCTTTCCTTCTTATGTAAATGAAATACTGATCAATTAAATTGTTCTTCCTTCTATTTGTTCAAAGAATAATCTCTCCAAATACAACTCGTTCTTCAAATTTAATAAGATAAATTTTCATTTTCGAAATACTCAAACTTTTTTATTTTGATGCAAAAGCATTCATAAATCACTCGTTCTACGGACTCGTGATTTTATCAATCGGTTTGTTTTTATACTTTTGCCAAATAAAAAAGTTTTTGTGGAAAATGAAAATTCATCGAATAAATTTGAAGGACTCGTGGTATTACCTTTGATAATTCCTTCCATATTTCAGCACTCTTTTGCGTGGAAACTATACGACGTACAAAAAAAATATTGAGAGATATCAATTACAGGAAATTTTCTCCTTGTTTCACTTGCATAAATAGCTCGCTCCGCAAGTTATAAGCTGGAAACCACTAAAAACATGATTTTCAGTGGTTTTTTGATGATTTCTCTCATTTGCCGAGCAAATTTTTGTTGGACAACTTCAGACTCGTGTTCAGCACCCCAAAAAACATAATATGAACATATCAAAACAGTTACACCAAAACTTTCCACTTTAAACTACCGTTTGATTGCACTAATATACCAACAATAGGAAAATACACTGAGAAAATTCAAGTGACATGCGTCGCATAAAATAGCTGTCTTCATCTCATTGAAGCAATAGAATATTTTAGTACGCACTCATTGGTGCACTTTGGGAAGGCGTGGCTTTTTCTGAATATGTAATCGGATTCGCCTCTGTATAGTAGTTCAATTATTCTGTGGTATGAGCATAGATATTACAACTAATGGACTGGCCCTGAAAGAGAGAGAGAGGACTGCAGACTGAGCAAGATAGAATACTTCAAGCATAACCTCTGAGCGAATTCGTTCCTCAATGTAGCAGATAAAGAGAGGTTGAGAGGGATAGAGGAATTCAAGTATAGAAATATCATTCTGTCTATACACCGCGGGCATATTTGACAGACGACAGTAAATGACAGTTGTCAATCCAGCCTGCTGGACAAACAAACCTGATTTACCTATGCTAAGTGTGTGTTTATGTCATATTTTAAAATCTTTTTTCTCAATGAAGGCTCAATTTTGTGCGATTGTGAAATGTGGAAGTAATAGCGGCAGGCATAATGTTTCATTCCACCTATTCCCTTCTATTTTCGACAATAGAAAAAAAGATTAATCCTCTTGCTGAAAAGAGATGTGAATTGTGGATTCAGGCAACTTGAAGAGCAGATTTAACTTCTTATAAGTTGAAATGGGCAACGGTGTGTTCAAAACATTTTGTAGGAGATATTTTCAAAGAATCTAGGAAACATGGGCAACATATTTTTTTTTCATTTCAGGCAAGCCAAGTGCACTCAAAGATGTTGACAATATGGACTGGGTACCGAATCAATTACTTGGCTACAAAACAAATATCAATGCAGTTCAAAGTTTTCAGAGATTGTATCGTAGGGAGCAGCGTGATAAAAATGAGATCGCAAATATTCCAGTTGATATGGATAAAATTGATAATGATCTTTGTGTGAATGTTCCAGCTGTTCAAAACTTGAATATTATTGATGAGCAAAATCAAACTCTGAATGATATAAATTAACCAGTTGAAGAACTGGAACATGCACAAAACTCTGGTGAACACCTATGTCCCGATATTGATTTCGAGTTGCAGAATTGTTATCGTGAAATTCATCATCTCCGGGAAACTTTGCAGACTTAATCATTCACTTTGGAAAGTTTACAGGATTGCCATATGAATAGATGGTTGTGGTTCATAATTTTGTAGAGTCTTATATAACATACCCTAAATCTGTTCTTTCAAAATTATTATTTATTAAAGTACATTTTCAGTATTCTTTTCATAAGCTTCACTCCAATCCTTTTAATCCATTTAGATATAAACATATTGTATGAATCCAAAATTTTATAGCCTTAGAGTGCATGCACAGAAGACTTCAGTCTTCTGTGCATGCACTCTCATATACAAAATAGTTAATAATGTCATACAACATGTCATGAAACTTTAGGAAAGTTTTTGCAAAGCATTACTACAATCCCCAAACTTCAATAAATAAGGATCACATCCATCACTTCCCTTCAGTTTCTCTAAATATCTCTTCTGGATATCCATAGACAAGGTGTTGGAATAATCACTTTTATCAGCCATTTCACATACAATTTTCTTGCAAGCAGGAAGAATACTGAATATAGAATGCAATATATAGACATTTATATATGTCAGGTACACTAAGGGTATGCCCAAAATTAGGGTAAGCCCGCAATTTCTTTATAATTACGATCATAATCTCATTAAATTACCATTGTTGCGTATGGAAGTACGGTTTGTTTGTCCAGCAGGCTGATTGACAGTTGTCTTGTGACGTCACATGCCCGCCGTCTATTGCAATATCACTTCAATGTGCATATCCTTTCTCTTTCTATTGTATTCCGCATCGTGTTATATGGAAAACTGTCATGAAGGCCAGACCATCAGTTACAATGACTATGGGAATAAGTAATCAAGAAAATATGCGATTGAAGCTACGATATCCGTAAGATAAATGTAAGAAAACACATGACTTGAAAAATAATATTTGCTGCCTGTTTCCTGTCAAAGTAACCAAGATCCAAACTCCATAGTCGCGCTAAATTCGTTGGTGACGACGCTGTCTAAAGTGTATACCTCTTTCCTACGGAATCTGCAGCAATTTCCTCGATGAAATATTGTGGGATATAGATAATGTTGATACAATCAGGATTTCCAACACTGTTACACTCTCAACAATGATGTTTGCATCTGCTGCTTGAGCGTGCCCTGAGCGGTAATCTACCTTCAGATGTAATCAAATAACTCCTGATTGGATCAAACTTCACAGTTCCTCATTCGAATAATCTCTCAGAATATAGGGAAATTATTGATTGTGAGGATATATTATTATAATTTTTTTATACTACCCCTTTATGAAAGTTTGGATCATGTCTCTTCCGAATGGGTACAGCGAAAGTTTTGAATAATAAAAAAGAATCTGAAAAAATTCAAAATGAGAGTATAAAGAGGTAGAGGAGGTAGAGGTATTTTTCGAAATTCCTGAATTGTCACTGTTGGGTTCCAGTCTCATCGTTTACTGATAGTGCTCCTTCAAATCTTCATGATTCAATATGAAAATCAGTGGGTCTAAATTCGAATCAGAGTCAGATTTGCACAAAGAAAGATACATCTCTGAAAATATGTGTTTTGGTAACTGGCTAAGGAGGCGCGGGGGCCCGGGCCCCCCCCCCCCCCCCCCCCCCCCCCTTATTTTTCTCTTATTAAAACAAGGGGGGGCGGAAAATATTTTTCTGAAGTAGATCTCTTGTGTTGACCAAAATCACCAAATTCGAATCATGTTTCGTCCAAATCGGTACAGCGATAGTTTTGAATTATTAAAAAAAAACGAAATAAGACTGAAAGAGAAAATTTAGTAGGGTGGTGAAGGTATTTTTCAGAATTCCTAAATTGTCATTCGTAGTGTCTCTTCCATGTGAAATAGTTGGCTAGGAATTGCAATCCGAGTCAAATTTACTGAAAAAAGTAGAAGAACTTCGCACTAAGGAAGATACATTTCTGCATAAATGTTTTTTCGGTAACTGACAAAAGAAATTATTTTTTGAACTAGATATGGAATGTGAGTCTTCTGTTGACCAAAAGTTCGAATCATGTTTCGTTCAAATAAGTGAAAGTTTCAAGAAAACAAAACTGAAAAAAATTAAAATAAGAGTAATGAGATGCAATTTGGGTGGGAGGTGGATGTTTTTTACAAACTTCACAGAAATATACAAATTTTTCGAAAATTCAAGAGATTTTGAACTTGGCAACTCCAGCATGACATGTGAGTATAATAATAATAATAAATCGACTCCATTCAATTTGAAAAGGCGGAGTGTCGGCAAAGGCTGTCTTTCAACTCAACGCTAAGTGATTTGGAATTCATTTTCACCCATATCTTGAGTGAAAATTGAGTACAATAGTTAGCCAATGCCTGTTCAAACGGGATTTGAAGCATTTTTGTGACGCTACCTACTTTATAATGTCGACATTCGCGTTTACTTGAGAATACACGGCAAAATCTCTTTCTCTGAAGGGCAAATTAATTGCAGATTTTTGTTCGACACTCGACTTAAAGGTTGATAGAGATCCAATGAAGCTTCAGAATCATGTTGACGATAGAATTTCAAAGAGAAATGTTTCACTGCTGGTTCGAATCGGGGCCGGGGCAGAATTTTTCTGTCCGGCTCGGTGCTATAGGCAATTGTTAGTTGCCTAGATACCAATCCTAGTAGGTGAGATATCTGGATTGAATACACCAACCCACCCTGTAGCACTTTGTGTTTTCACAGGTTTTCCTACAGTTGAAATAGCAAATGCGCTACCGCAAAAATCAGTAGGACGCCCCAGATCGCTTCGGCACCCCAGACAATCAGACGACTCTTGCCTGCACAAGGCTCTGCCTCCTGGACGCACTCGAAAGTGTGTTTGATGAAGGGAGAGTATAAATGAATGAAAATTATGTTTTGTCTTCCTCCTTCTCTGAATAAAAAAAACTAGGAATTACACAACTTTTTTGGAAGAAGTGAAATCAAAGTCATTCTCTCCACAAAAATACCCAACTTCCTAATTATGAATACTGCATAAATGAATGGTGGGTTTGGGAAATATTGTTCACATTGATCTTTTTTTTAGAATAATTGAGGATTTAATGACTTACCTGTGTAGAAATTCAATCCTTATTATCGAGAAGCCACGTTCGATTAGATCAAATTATAGTTAATCTGTCGTCGTACTACTAGTGATTACAAAAAACACACACCTAAAGCATATCGCTTACTAAGAGCGCCCGCAGGCCCTCATTACGATTTCTGGTGAAGCTTCAAAAGTTGTTCGGAAAAGGAGAGGGTAACAAAAAACATATTCTTGTCATTGTGGAGGGTTGGTCTAATCGAACATCGCTTCTAGTGTAATACAGATTCAATTTCCTTACAGGTAAGTCATTTAATCCTTAAGTATACTTCGAGCTACGTTCTCTTAGATAAAACTGTAGATGTTTGAAGATGATGAACTGAACAAATTTTGAATAATCAAATTAATTTCTGAAAATAAACATATTCTTACAGACATTTTTTTCCCCAAAGAATTGCTTTGTCATTTGACAATGACAGCCGTATTTTATGTTATATGATTAAGCTAGATGAGGGAACATTTCAATTAATCCAAATCATTGTTTATATAGATATGGTTAGTCAACCTTATGGAAATATTATTTGAAGGGATGGATACTACGGGTAGTTGCCACTAGCGACTGCCGTCATGTCTTTTCTTTTTTCTCTCGGACGTCGTAGCCTGAATGCCACATTTTCTTGTTTACTTATGCATAATACCATAAGTTAATAATAAATTCAGAAACAGGAGTGGAATTTTTTGGCAATGTAGTAGATCATTCGCAGATGATACAACATTTATCTGTCAAAGTAATACTATTGACAATCTGTCCACGTTATCAGATAAGACAATCGATTTAGCTAAAACCTGGTTCATTTCTAATTAACTCAAGCTCAATCTAGATAAAAATCAATCCATTTTTATATCCTCCAATTCGAATCTCACACGTGGTAGCTGTGTGAAATTACTTGGCATGCAACTAGATGATAGACTCAATTGGGGCCCACAAATCGCAATATTAGCGAAGAAACTGTCTAGTGTCACCTTTGACGTTTCGACGTTTGAGAGATATTGTCAGTGTGTATGTCCTCAAATCATGTTATTATGGTTTATTCCATAGTCATTTGTCTTATGGTATTCTTCTTTGGGGTGATTCGTGTCACTCTAGTAAAGCATTCATTCTTCAAAAGAGAGTAATCAGAATAATAGCAGGAGTTCATCATCGTGAACATTGCCGCCCTCTTTTCATCAATTTCCAAATCATACCACTTCCTACTTTATATATTTACTCGTGTTTATTAGAAATTCGTGAATCTAAGCATAAATACACGTCTCAATCCGAAGTCCATCATTACACCACTCGACATGCTAATTTAATTTCGACTCCATTGTACAGACTCAAGATATCGCAAAAGGATTCTCTGAACATACACCTATATAACAGACTACCTTCTAGAATGAAAAGTTTGGCTTTCATTCAATCTAAAGTAAAAATAAAAAAAATTTCTGTTGAAACATTGTTTTTATAGTGTCAATGAGTATCTTGTTTTAAACAAGAATGAATTTGATTCTATGTGATGGACACTCCACACCTGAATGTCCATTCCTAATCAATTACCATTTTGTCTATAATTATTTACTCTGTGTTTTACATTTTATCTGTTTTGCTCTTGACGTTCTACTATTACATTGTATATTGTAGTGAAATGAATACTTCTACTTCATGTTTTGGGGATTATTTTGATGCCGAGACTTTCATTTCCCCCTTGAACTTTTATCATCAAGTCTATTTTGAAGTTTCATTATATTTAATTCAACATTATATAGCATGCATAGATTCTGCTTCTGAAAGTATTCTGCAAACATCTGTGAGTATTTCAGATTTTAATGCCCATGCTACTGATGGACTTTTTTGTTTTACTTGCGTGAAAACCGCCTGCGTAGGTCGATCACTATGACTCGTTAATATTTCTTCTTATGTAAAAATATCGTATTTTATTAATTATTTTTTTTTTCATTCATTGCCTCCTACAAGGTTTCTCGTATGGCAACCATTTCTTCGTTGTCATGTCGGACTCGTAAAATTCAGCTCACTCAAATCATTGTGACAGGTGACAGGTTTCCAAACTTTAGATTGCCTCACCCACCTATTTATATATTTCTTTCTATATTTCTCAATTGCCTAATGACAAGACAAGAACAAGAGACATCGTTACGAAAAATGAATGATAATATGAGTGTCCCCTATAACACTGTTGTAAATTGGTCTCATTTTGTATATTCATGAATCGTCTGAATAATGTTTATTTATCAATCAGTATTCGATATAAATTCTATCAATAATGCTATAAAGTTCAATTAGACGCCGGAACTCATTAATTTGTGATTTGACAATACCCTGGTATCAGTAATACCATTGGGAGAAATACTTATGGAAACTCTAGGAAACACCTGGAACTGATTTGAATAAAGAGTGAATACAGATTCGGACACAATGTTCACGTGATTTTTACTGAATTGACTTTTTCTTCGTTGCATTAACTAACCTCACCTTCAGGTAACTCGTAACTTCCTTGATAAGAGTTTCTTGCCCAATTAGGGGAGAGCCAGAAGTCTCAGAAGGATCAAGCCCTAGTCTGATGCAGCTAGGGGCGTCTCTTGGGCTGTTATAGCACTTGCTAATAGTGCATTTCACGTATTATTATATCAAATTGCGGTTGACAAAGGGCACGAAGGTTCCCTTCATGGAGCAAAGTTTCGAAGGTATGGTACAAACCGCCTTTATTTACTAGGTACGAGGAAAACCAGTATGAATTGTCCAGAAAAAGACCTGTTCATCTTGATCTGGTGCATCTGGCGACTCCTCGTTTTATATAACCTGATTCAGTTAGCTACTACTGGAATGTACACTTCCTAGGGCAAGTTCGACCCCTCTATTGACAAATTGAGAATCACTTGCAATACCTGTATCAAATTTGGGCTGAAAATGTCATAAACATTGTATAGCAATGTTCTCTCAAATGGGAAAAGTTTCGAAAGAACGGCACAAACCGTTGACATGTGCTATATAGAAAAACTGCCCAACAATTCAGAAAATGGTAAGCTCGTTTTGATCTGATACATCTGGGTACTTTCCTTCGAATTGTTATGACATAATTCAGTTTCCACCTCGCCTTTATCGGAATCGAATTCAGGTTGGTAAATATCTTGAACATTGTATAGCAATGTCCCTTATGAATGAGCAAAGTTGCGAAAGAACGGCACAAACCGCATTCATTTGGTGTATAGAAACTGCAAGAAAAGTCTAGACAAGAAATATGCTCACCTTGAATGATTTATATGGGGACTTTTTTCCTTGGAGTGTTATCATATAAGTGAGTTTCCACCTCGCTCTTATCTGCATAGAAGTTGGGTTGGAATATCTGATGAACATTTTGCAGTTATATCTCTCAATCAATCAAAGTTTCGAAAAAACGGCGCAAACCGCTTTCATTTGCTTTATAGAAAAACTGCACAAACAGTCCTCCCTATCTTTCGATGTTCTATAGCATACCACAAAATACGTCACTGCAAAACCCTGTATGGAACGGATATCGATGTATCCAATATCAACCTCTCTCATTTCACCACATTTCTACCGATAGTTTCGGTTGGGTATTTTCCCGATGAAATATTCATTTGCAAGATGTATTCACTAGCACAATGGAAAACGTAATGAGGGCCTGAGGGCGCGGTTAGCAAGCGATATGCTATCGGTGATTTTTGTTTGCAAGAGGTAGTGACTAGTGGTATGACGACGGCGTAACTACAATTTGGTCCATGAGAACGTGGCTCGAAGTATAATGCAGGGTTCAAATGGAGTGACAGGTACTTCAAATTTAAACATAATGTGTATTGACAAAGTTTATTTCTTTCGCCATAGATAAAAATCATTTTTCATTACCAATCTCGACAGATACATTTCTATTGTCGATAACGGTTTGTGAACTGAACACCGACATCTGCAATAAAACGGTTCTAATGTTTTTTCATTCTCTTCAAAAACATCATGACATCAAAAATAAGAGATATACCATCAACAATTCCTCATTAATAATCCAGCAAATGCTTTCTTAACAGCGCGTTTTCCATTCGATTGCCGTCAAAATTGACGAAAATATATAAGCGTTCATACCCATAAAAATTATGGATGCCATTATACCACATCTCTGAAGATTAATGCAATTCCCATCAAGATTTCACGGCAGAGGCATCTAATAAACGGGAGACAGACAGAAGTGCTTTTTGGGAATAATTATCACACGCGATGCAGAATGAAAATGAGAAAAGTCGACAACATTTCATGGGTACATAACCAATTTGATACAGGGCATGCTCTCAAACATGAAATGAAATTCACGCAATATCATGGCTTTCATTGAGATCTTGAAAGTGGGTGAAATTGCTTTTCACATCATATAACTGATTAACAGCATCAAAATTGTGTACCTTCTTATAAAGTAAGGAGCCTAAATTGTTACCCAATGAAGTGAACAAAGTACATGTGAGCCATAACCAAATTTGAACGATACGTTATTAATAAAATGATAAGAATTGAACCTTAGGTGTGACAATCAAGACTTTTTTAAATGTTATCACTCGCTCTCGAAGCGCGTTTCGTTAACAAGGTTAGTATCTTCATTCTAAGGCAGTGCATCAAACATTACCTGAATTATTCCAAACAATTTAATCAAAATTGAACTAGAAAGAGGGCTGAATGGGTTAAGCTCGTCATTACATTCCATGTTATTTTTATATTTTGCTATCTCTAGACTCGAACAGTCTCGTATCATGCACATTCTTGATCATTTAGAGCAGGGGTTCCCAACCTTTTCTTAGTCCTGGACCACTTTTATATTATTCATGTTAGCAGGGACCACTATGAATGACTTACATAGTGGTATATACATACGTACATTGTAGGTAATAAAGATAAACTGTAATAATCAAACCGTAACTTTAATTCGCAACTCAAATAGGATATTACAAAACAAAAAATAATATTTTCAGGATAAACTTCTGTGATTTTATATTAAAGTGAATTCTGAGTTTGCATCTTCTTCACGAGTTGCTCAAACCTACACGCAAATCATCACTTATTTTCAAACGATTCCTCGCCTCGTTCTCAATTACCAATAAAGCAGAAAATCCCTGTTCACATAAATAAGTTGTTGAAAAAATTGTAAAATAGCGCAAGGCGATTTCTCGAAGTTTAGTATAAGAAATTGCCTTTTTACACCAAAATGACTCAAGTGAATTCAATTTAAAAGCAACCTTGCAGTTTCTGTCATTTTGGGATTCAATTAGTTCTTCCTGTCTTTCTTCAGTAACTTCTCCAGCGTCCGTACAAAAGGGTTACGAATCAGTTTTTGATCAACTTTAGTTTCTTCCGTATATTCTGGGAAGTAACGATTGAATTCATCCATCAACATTTGTGAATCAGTCTTGATATTTTCTTGTATATTTGCTTTGATAGTGTCATACTTTTTGTCTTCCACAAGTGCTTTTAACGTAGCAAACGCAGAATAATTATTTTCTTCACTTTTACCTAACCACAACTGAAGTTTGCAAATAAAAGCGCGAAGTTTATCTTCAAAAATATAAAATATATTTGCGACGTTTTCTAATTGTTTATTTCCGGAACCTTGCAGTTGTATATTCGATTGTGTGTGAAAATATCCACAGGATAAGCCAAATTAATTTGACATGCCGGATTAGTAAACTGTTTTAACAAATCAATCATTTTTTTGTCAACCAGAAAAATCTCAACCTCTGCTCTCAGCTCATATAATCTTCCCAACATATAACCTTTCGATAGCTATCGAAATTCTGTGTGAAAGAGAAGTTCTTCATGGTATGAGTCCATTTCAGTGAATAATTTTTTAAAAAGGCATGTATTTAGTGCGCTGCTTTTGATACCATTAACAACATTTATGGCCATTTTCAGTGCATCAGGAAGGCATTCAGGAAGAGTCTAAGAAGCTAACGCTTAGCGATGTATGATACAGTGCGTTGTTATCACCTTATGATTTTTCTGTTTTACTAACGTCGCCAGCATGGAACGTGATCTCAACATTGCAGGAGCACCATCAGTACAGAGGGCAACGAGTTTATCCCACTTGAGATTATGTTTCTCACAATATTCTGATACCTATTGAGTTCACAAAACATGGCGCCCGCTAAATTTGAAATCACTCGCGGACCATATTTTGACTTCTGCGGACCACTGGTGGTCCACGGACCACTGGTTGGGAACCACTGATTTAGAGATTGGTTAGTTATACTATTTCTATGATCATGGTTCAGAAGGTGCTGGGCGATACTGGACATTTCCACCCTTCCGTATCTTTTGTGGGCATAATTTTCCTCAATGCGGGTTTTCATAGCTTGTCGAATTTGGTCTTGCTGAAATGTTGAGAACTGAATTAATATATCTCCGAATTTTCCGCGTTTTCTCATGGATCTCTTGAATTATAAAGGAATTATTGCAATCCATAAGAATTTTTACTCAAAAATTTCATATTTACTCTTCGGAAAATATGTTCCGAATCGTCTAGTGTAATGAAGCTATCTGAGAATTCGATGACTTACGGAGCTACAAATGCTCTTATGCAAGTTTATGAATTTGCCCCCTGCAAACCTTCATTTACTGGATTCGGGAAATTCTGATATAAATTCCCATTTCGGAAATATTCAGAGTGGAAAGTTTTCATTGACAACATCTGTAGTGATCTGGAGAATATAGAAGCAAAAACTGTTCTCTAAAAAGAAAGTTGAAACTGGAACCCTTCGGAAGGCATGACCCCTGCATGATCTCCTTGAAACAATATTTTTGAAAATGCGAACAGTCCCTTTTCGCATAATAAATTCCTTCAGACCTCTCAGTACAACAAAAAAAAACAGCTCGATATACTTTATAAAACACACTTCGTCCTGGAGATGAAGTCATGATGTAATTCTCGACTTGACTCCTTCTCGGGATCGTAATTAATAAGATCTTCCTGAAGATTGTGAGACGAGTTTATGGCCCACCGAGACCCAGGAAAAGGGATTATGTCTGAGAAGTTTATTCATCTCTCAAGACATTTCCAAGACCGTACGCCCTTTGTAAACATAATTGGAGGCCTCGACAAGATTGCACACTCTTTTATATTCCATGTATCTCTATGAACTCATTGGTAGATCTTGGGTATCAGTTATCAGCACACAACCATATTTCTTCTACTCCCATTATTATTAACCGTTCATTAAGTATTTGATTTGTAAGGTAATGGCTTATTTAGAATACACGTGTATCCTAAATTAATGGCGGCCGCTTCCGGAATTGTTTTTTAAAACGGTGGGATATGTAAAATTTGCCCCGTTAAATTGGGTCTAATGACTACATTCAATGGACCAAAAAACCAAATTCAGCGAATTTTCGTTTCGAAATTTTTGTGGAATTGAATACAAAATGACATTTTCAGGAAATTTATTGTTTAACGGTTTGTGAATCGACACTAAAACTAGTTATGTCCAAGAAGCAAGCATTTGTTTTACCTACTTGCTATCATCTAGTAATCTAGTGACTCTTTGATAATTGAAAATGAGAAATTACCATACAGGCATGGTGGGAGTAGAAAAAGTAAAGTACGCAACTCGAGGATAAGGCTAGTTACGTGCACTCGCGAATTTTACGGACTCGAGTTTTCGCTCATGCTTAATAGGCTACTTATCCTCCTCGTTACGTAATATACAATTCTGGGAGTCGAATGACCCAGCATGAAGCATGTTCAGAACGATGCTGTTATATAAAACATCAACTTCCAGTTCTATATGCCGCCACCTAATTGATGAAATAATGTATACTCAAGCAATACATAGTCACATGCGTCAAATGATATCTTTATCAGTACTGCTAATGCTGCTACAAAAAGGTTTACAACTATACAATTCATTGCCAAGAGAGTTGGAAGAATGCTCTACATTGGGTAAATTCAAGAGCCAATGTATAGAATATATAAAGGGCCTATAACCTGTTATGGTGATATTATGTAATAAATCGATTTTATTTGGGGTTTGTTTAATTATAATGTTATCAGTGTGTTGTAAAATTTTGTTCTGTATCTTTAGACTCTGTACCTACCATTTCATTTAAATTCTGTACCATTTTATTTATATTTATACTCTGTACTTTTTATATATACTTTGTACTTGAGAGCTGATGCTAATAAAGATTGTATTATATATTATTATTACTTTTTTGCGGTACAGTCGTATATTATACGAGGGAAAACTGAATTGTCCATCTAGAATTTGAAAATAACAATGAAACATTATGACTTTTTCTCATGATGGTATGATTCCGAAAAATGATTATAAAGAACCAGTTCCGTATCGGAAGCTACCAAAACAATATTCATTGGGGGGAATTACGAATATGTCACGGCTGGGTTCTTCGTACTTTTTCTTTTTTCAGCAAATATCACATTGGAAATGACGTATAAGGATATTTGGTAGTAACTTCCGTAATTTGAGTAGAACAGTCAGTTTTTCTACTTAGACTGTAAATTAATGGGAGTTTTTGTAGAGATCATTTACAGATATTACAGATAGCAAAATTATCTCGGCGGGACTTGCAGACTATTTCTGCTCTGTCCACGAGAACGATTCCACTTACAATTTGAATGAAATTAATGAAATAACTAATCAATGGCATATTGATATTTCACAAACTGCACATTTCGATACAATCTCCTGGGACGATCTCGAGCAAGCATTTCAAAAATTGAAACCAAAAAGAGCATCCCGTCCAGACAATATTCCATGTTATATTTTCAAAGCATGCAAAGATCTGTTACAATATCCACTTTTGATTATATACAACAGATCATTAAAAAATAGTATATTCCCAAAACAATTCAAACAAACTCGAATAACGCCGATATTCAAGAAAGGCGAGAGAAATGAAATAAATAACTATCGTCCGATTGCTGTACTCAATTGTATCGCGAAAATTTTTGAGTTCTTGAGAAACTACATCATTTCGCTAAATTGTATGTGGAAGCTGAGCAACATGGGTTCACGAAGAAGATATCTATAGAGACTAATTTATTAACGTTTAGTACCAAAATTTCTGAAAGCATTGATTCTAAATCACAAGTAGGTTGCATTTACACAGATTTTGCTAAAGCATTTGACAAAGTCAATCATGACATATTGCTAGCTAAACTGAAATACTACGGATTAGGTGATCACTTATTACAATTTTTTATATCATACCTAAAGAACATGTTATTCACAAAGGTGAGGAATCTCAACCTTTCTTGTCAGGCTCGGGTGTACCACAAGGCTCAAACCTGGGACCATTACTTTTCACAATTTTCATCAATGATCTGCCAAAAGTGGTGTCATCGGACTGTTTATTATATGCAGATGATTTCAAAATGTACAAAAAAATTGAAGACCTCAATGATTATTTAGAACTCCAAAACGACATCGATAACATATTGACATGGTCCGTGGAAAATAAACTTGCTTTCAACTTATCTAAATGTAAAGTTATCACTTATAGTAGAAATAAAAATAGACATAATTTCATTTATATAATGCAAAACACTTTTCTAGAACGAATCGAAGAAATATATGATCTTGGGGTTATGATCTTGGGGTTATAATTCAAAGCGACTTGAAGTTCACTTGGCACATTCAGAATATTGCTAAGGAAACTGACAAGCTGGTAGGATTTTTGAAACGCAGTACACAATTATTCTCAGATATAAGTACCATAAAACATCTGTTTGTTGAAATGGTGCGCAGCAAAATAGAACATGCAAGTTTGATATGGGATCCTAGAGAAAAAAACATGATCCAGATGATATAGAAACTATACAAAATAAATTCCTGAAATATCTTTATTACAAAAAATACAAAGTATCACCAGAATTTGCATCATATAGTTCGATCAGAGAGGAATTCAGCTTGGAAACCCTCGAGCGCCGAAGAATTATTATCAGCTTGATATTCTTGGGCAAACTACTGAACAGTCAAGTAGACAGTAGGTTTTTACTTAGTAATTTCTTTATGTACCACCTCCAGGAATTCGATCACGACAAGTATCCTTTCATATTGATAAAAATATTACCCTTATCAATAGAATATGCAGTTTATATCATAAATACATACGATAGGGTAAGGCATTTTCGATATCTCGACACATAGACTCAAGGTCCTTTTGAATAATATTATGAGTTCATGGAATTGATAGCGTCTGGAACGAAGTCCTTCCCATTTTGTTTTAACTACTATTGACAGTCCTCTTCAATCAAAAGAAACCTATACACTGTTAGCATTATAATTTTTGATTATTACATTTGTATTAACATTATCACTATCATTAGTATTATTATTGGTATTATCATTACTATTATTACTTATTGCATGTTGCGTTCAATATACCTAAGCACTTAGAAATATTAAGAAACATGTAATTGGGCTCTATCTGTTTGTTTCTACTAAATAAATAAATAAAAAAAAAATTACTTGCACTCAACGCGAGTTTCGCAAACTAGGTATCATCTTAAGGAGAAAAGAAATACTGAATCTAAAGACAAGGATAAGTTATTCAGACTATTTAACAATCTGAAGGAATGCAGTGAGGAACTACCTGCATGGGTCTATTGATTGTTTCAGAAATAAAAGAAGGCCCAGATCTTCAGAATGACTGGTCAGAAGTGAGTGGGTCTGTTCGGCCCTCCACTGCAACCAACAAGGGTTTATTGTGGCTTTCAGAATGACTGACAGTCATACAATAATCTGAAGCTTAGCATCGATGAGCGCAGTTAGTACTTGAATGGGGGAACTCATCCAGGAAGAGACTGCGTTGAAACCCCATACAACTGCAGCAGAATAGCGTATCATGGCTCGCAAGCAATATGTTATTGAGCACAAAATATATTGAGGATATGCCGTTTTTCGGAGGGGACGTAAAAGATCCCTACCTCTAGTTGGAATATTAGAGGGTTCCGCAAAATATCCTGTTGGGGGAAATGTGCTCATAGGCTTCGGTGATTGGCCTTGGTAGCGGAAAAAGGCTGACGTTGAATGAAGAATAAAAAAAATGAATAAGTACGGCAATGGAAAGGTAGTTATCAGAATAAAATGGAATTCCTATTGGGTATTTGAACACCGTAGTTTTAGTTTTTAGAACATACAAATTTGGAAAGGAACTGATGATATAATATTCACACAATAAGTATTAGACATGTAGCTGAAGCAATTTCAACCCAGAGATAGTAGATGAGATAAGGAAATGCCAAAACCCGTCTTAAAGAACCCTACGCACATATAAAATACGGCAGGATTGATTAGTCTGGCGTCGTACAGCACGCTCTGGAATATCATTATATAATAAGCAGAAGTAATCTGAGACTGATCAAGAAGGGTATGATACGATCCGCTCGATGCAATCGAGAGTCTAGAAATAGCAGAATGTGAAAATAGTATGGATGTTGACGAAGGTCCTATCCCTTTTAGCCCTCTATTCAGTTCATTGCTGACAAATTAATTACAATAATTGAAAGACGAAGACCATAATGGTATGAAACAGGGTATTTCTCCCCTACACTACATCAGCTTGTACAACATATATAACATTCAAAATTGAGACGAAATATATTTTGTTTGAGCTATGCATCCCATATTTTACCCTTACCGATAGGCAGCAACTTTTCGAACAACTAAATTGCATGTGGTCAGAGGTGATAACACATGTGAAGGTATTAGGACTTGATTGACTCCGATTCCTGCTCAGTCCTTGAATCAACATATTTTCCATATTTGAATTAGCATTCTTCACTTTGGAATTATCAATTTTTATTCAAGGAAAGGCACAGCTAGAGAAACAGTGATTAACTCATATTCGAATTCGATAGATGAATAATAACTTTCACTTCTTTTGTATGAGTACTTGAGTTCAAGGAGCTGGCTGCTTCTTATTAAAAATGGATTATTAATTCAACATTTTGAGATAACGTTCAGGTGCGTTTGCTTAAGGCGTCGAATAAATTAACATGCAAAATGAATGAGTTAACCGTTTTTATTAGGATAGTAGAGAAGGAATGAGGAAAACAATTCCTTCTCCATGTCTGTACGATGTATATGTTTGGAGTACCTTACGTTCATTGTGTGGGTTTATAGCTCGTCCAATTTGCTTTCTTCAGAGAGAAAATATTCTTTGTGTGCAGATTCGTTGGAAACTAACTCGTAAAAGCTAATATGATGTGTTGTTATTTTACGCATACAAATGTTCCTCGTAAATTTAATGTACTTGCCTGTGTTCTGAATTTAAATTAGCCCTTTGCCCATCCGTTTGCGATCGAGCTGAAAATTGTCATACGCCACTGAACTGAAGATGAGATTTGATGTTTAGACCACATAGGTAGTCAAAATCAATACCTGAAATGGCATTTTTGAACGAAGAAGAAAAAACATTGTAATATCATTGCAATATTTGATATGCATTGTTCACTACATAATATGGCAATTCAAATTTAAAACAACAATAGAAATTTTCATTTAGCAATGATATGAGATTTTTTCCTCGGGAATAGTATTACTGTTCACCAAGGCCACAGGTATATGAAATATGAAAATAAAATTTTTATTGAATTCTATTTTTGTCAATTTTTTTTGAAGGGGTCACTGGAATAGGAGAACAATTGGTCAACATCTGGAGAAAAGCAACCGTCTTATTTCGTTTTTACGAATAATTTACCTATTATTGTACAAGTACTCATTACAAGTTCAAAGGCAACAAGTGACAATTGCTAGTAATCTATATCTCAAATCATAATTTCTTACTTGACAAATATGTTGTTTCAATGAAACCAAAGGTACACAAGTTACAATTTCCTCCATGAAGTGACAAAAACTTGTGTAGAAAGTATAAATAACTAATTAACTTCTTACAGTTTTGGTAGGTTTGGTGATCCAGAATTAAATTCTTCAATGGTGGTATTGGTGGGTTTGGGATCAATTTGATCAAAGAAAAACTATTGTTTCTTTGCCAACGTTTCGAATTTTAATAAATTCATCATCAGGGCTCTATAACAATGAGTTCCGTGTAAAAATTGTAGGATATAAATGAAATAAGAGAATGCCAACAAACTATTGGAACATTTTGAGGGGTTCAAGATGTTGATTATTGAATTTTTTTTTTAAATGCTTACCAAAAATGAGTTTTTCCGAGTAAAAATATCAAAATTATGTATAAAACAGACATTTTAGATACACATTCTAGGTACAAACAATTCCACATTGAGCACGAGAGAAACGAATACTGAAATAAAATCCATAGAATGGCTGTAGTTTTTATGAATGCTGATAACGAAAAAAAAAAAACGTGAATTGATGAAAACACCGTATAATGATGAAGAATCATTTCGGTAGCTGACTTATCAGATTGTAATGGGCCGTATTCAATCTTTCTATATCTCTTCTTGTATTAACGCTGTCTCGGTGAAGAATTTGTATCATTACACTGAATAGCCTTTTTGACAGAGAAGATTTCTGATCAAGAATGATGGGTTTTGTAAAATCAAAAGTATCGTCATTTTCTCTAGTGTGTTTAACTAAGGCTGTGGGATTTTTGACATTCAGCTTGCGTGTGTTTCTATCGTGTTCAGGGATTCGTTTTTTTAAATATTGTCCTGTTTGACTCACATAACATTCAGTGCAGTTATTGCAATTAATTTTATAGACGACGTTTGATTGTAGATCAGTAAGAGTTTTTTCTTTTTGACGTGAAAATAATCTTTTTCCAATAGTGTTGTTGTTAGAGAAAGCAATTTTAGATTGTTCTTCATTAAAAATCCTTGCAATTCTCTCAGAGAGATTTCTCACATATGGTATTTTGTTTTATTTTATAATTGGATCGTTTATTTTATTTGATTGTCTGTCATACTTAAGAATTTTATCAGTTAATGATGGCGGGTAGTTATCTTTTAGAAGATTTTTTTTATTTGCTCGATATTTTTTTGATGATACTCTGGATTAGATATTTTGAGAGCTCTATTTTCCAGATTTCTTATGATATATATTTTGTGTTGGAAATTATGTTGTGAGTGATAATTGAGAAATCTTTCAGTCGCTCAGGGTCCCACCTGAAAGAGCAAAAATATTTCAAAGTAAGTAACTGATATTTGATATTGTGCAACTGCGACTGCGATGTTGGGTCCTTAATTATTATACGGTATACTTACCTCGAATCTCTCTGTCAAACATTTCCGAGCTCGTTCAAATTGAAATCTTCAAAATTCGTAGTAGGACCGATTTTTTTGCAGACAACCTTATATCAACGTGTTCACAATAAAACAGCGCTTATGGTGATATACAATTTCTTCTATTATCAAATCAAGTGAAAGTAACTGGCATCGACATACCTGCTTATACCTGACAACCCAGTAGTTCGGCCAGGTAAATAATAGACAACCCAACGGCTGCACATTCTATACGTTCTATACTTTATGTCGGGATGAAATTTTCTTATTATCTTGAAGTTGCAAAATTTTATTGAAATTCGAAAAATAATTAAAAATAGTCTGTCCCGGATTTTTTTAGCAAACCCATTTTCGATATATTTTCTAATATACTAAAATCATTATAAAATATGTTTTATTCTATTATCAGCTCGGTGAATGTCGATTCAGGTTCGGATCTTCTAATAGTTAAATAGTTTGTCAGAATATTTACCATGGCCTTATAAGTTCAGAATTTCAATATTTGATTTCCCTTATCAAGCCACTACAGCAATTGCAGAATAAAACAATGAAATTTATTTTCAAATTCGATTTTCGATTTATATAAGCCTGAAGAATTACTTGATTGGAAGACCACTTATGAATTCAAAGTGAGCATATTAATTTAATTTGTCAAGCACAAACTGGAATCATCTAATTTGAATTTTCGTGAAGTCAGTGATCTTCATAATACCCGTCAAAACACAGCCTTGAGATCCTGTAATTCCAATACCAGTTGTGGGCAGAAGTCTAATATCCATAATGGAATTAGTATTCACAATTTATTTCCCAAAAACTTGAAGAAAATTAAAAGCAATATCTTATTCAAGAAACATTTGAAGAGATATTTATTGAATTCGATTTAAAAAATAAAAGGTGATATTCCAGATTCAACATTTGTTGATGATACAAATTAAATTCGTATTTATTATAACTTGACTTATTTTTTTTTAAGTTTGGTTCAATTAAGATATGTTTGTTGTATCCCTATTATAAACTGTAGAGTTTCTTGGGATAATAAAGTGTTAAAGTGTTGAATATACGCCAGTCGTTAGAACTAGAGCCTAGAATGATTTTGAAAGGTACGGTAGCCGTAGTAGCGAGTTTTATTGTAAAACGTAGTTGTACGTCGCTCGTACGGCTAAAGGCCGGTACACACTTGTCATACGCTACTCCGATCCGACTCCAGCCCGATGTTGCCCCAAAAACCGGTTCGGTGCGAGATCGGCAAGGGGTGAGTACACATGTCATACATGCTTCCGGCTCCTATTCGGCTCAAGCCCGATACACTCGCCACTCACCAGTCGCGTTACAAACAATTTCGCGGATGGTCCCATTCGCAAAATGCTCAACAATTTTAGCAACTGCGATTTAGCTATGGTGGCATTTTGATCAGAAGAAGAAGAAGAAGATGAGGGAAAGCAATAATTTCTGCAGAAACCGCAGATTTGGGTACAAGCTGTTTGGAAAAGAATATTTGCAGAAGGATAATTTTCCGCACTTCTATCTCATGTGTAAGACGACGGCACACAATATTAAATTGTTGATGTAGGCTTACCACCAGTTAGAACTCAAACTCGAAGAATATTTATCTAAGCAAGAGACTCATTTCAGAAGAGTATTAACTTCCAGATATCTTTTCCCTTTGCTGATGAACACACTCACGAGTGCGCTCAGAAGGCAGAACCTTGTACGTGCGAGGGTCGGCTGATCATTTTGGGTGCCGAAATGCTCTGGGAGGTCTTACCGATTTTTATGGTATCGCATTTGCTATCTCATCTGGAGGGAAACCCAGGAAAACCTACAGTCTACCGGATCGGTTGATGCATTCAATCCAGATATACCACCTACCAGGATTGCTATCTAAAAAATTCTGCCCCGACCGCGGTTCGAACCAGCAGTGAAATAGCCAAATTGAATGTAAGGACTGCGCCTCAAACCGCTTAGTCACACCTACCGAGAGAACACCGTTTGGAAGTGAGATACTTATTTGCTTGCCTAGATCAGATTAGATTAGATTATCGGAAAGCTGGCCCATGACTTGATTCACTGCGACCTTTTCAAATCTATTGTGATGCTTCTCGGTTGTTAGAGCTCGTTGTCTAGCTTGATCTCTTTGATGAGACTCCATAGCCTCGACACTGACCCCTCCATATAGCTAGCAGCCTCTGGTTTCTCCTCCCCGCATCTTGCTTGTCTCAGCCTTGCTATCGCTTCACATTCACAGAGCACATGCAGGGAGGTTTCTTCCTCTTCTTGACAGAATCTGCATTGGGTTTCTTCTGTCAGACCAATGTTGCTCATATGTTTCCTGAGCCGGCTATGCCCCGTTAGTAGACCCACCACTACCCTTTCAACCTTACGGTTGTGGTTTAGCAGGTCTTCCGTGAATCTGGGCGCTGGTTCCTTTATGAACTCTTTCGCCTGTCTCATTCCAGGAAGCTTATTCCACCAATCTTTCGATTCGTTTTGCATTCATGAATTCATGAATGTCTTTATGCTTGCTTTCGCTACCCCGCAGAAGGGTTCTGGGCCGATCATAGCCTTGGATGCGCCTTCGCGGGCTAGAGCATCGGCCTCCTCGTTGCCCTTGGGACCCTCATGTCCGGGCACCCATGCTAGAGTAACCCTATTTTGGGTACTTAGCTCCTTGAGTGCGCTCAGACAGCTTCCCACCAATCTTGAGAAGATTTGAAATGAGCTGAGCGCCTTCATTGAGATAATGGCAATGGTTTCATTTATGACCTTCTGCCTGTTTATTTCCCCCATACAGTGTTCGATGGCCTCTATTTCTGCCTGGAACAATTTGCTTGCCTAATAAACTATTTTACTTCAATATTTTTTTCAGACCATGTCTTTGTAGTCGGAGTTTCTGTACTACCTTGGTCTGGTCATACAGTACTGAGTACTGGATACTTTCTCACTTTTTATATCCGGTTTTATAGCCGTATTTTTTTCCTATTTCTGTGAAAAACTAAAGCATAACATCGAGCCAAACTCAAACGAAAATACCAAACGACAGGCAGGGTGAGAGTCGGGATGTTCACTAGTCGGAATAGTGGGAACTTTGCTGTTCGAAGTCCGGTACCATTTTCCTCGCAGACAGTCGTCCGACTGTATAATCATAGTCGGATCGGAACGGTGCATGATAGGTGTGTACCGGCCTTAAGACGTAATTGAAAATCGTAAATGTACGGTCGTGGTCGAGAAAAGGTTGAAGGAATCAGCTTTCATCAAATGCTGTCTGGGAAAGACTGCTTCTCTATGAGTTCGCTTGATATGGATCGCGGATGGTTACCCCTCCTGAAGGACAAAATATTATGTCAGGTATGAAATATTTGACAAACGTCAAATACGAAGATCATCAACAAGAAATGTTTGCATTCGAACAGGAATTTGCGTATGAGTTTTCAGAATGCAAGCGGATTTGGTTTCCGAAATGTTAACGATAAGTATTTTCATATATATTCATATATCAGTTCTTGTAATTTTTTCGATGGGCAAATTTTTATTATTAGAGAAGTTGCTGACTAATTGGACTTGTTCTACTCAGAAAGATCTCTTTTTCAATTGACGCAGCAACTTTTCGGGGTGAATTAAAAATCTGCCCTCTACACTTGTATATAGATCTCGATATTAGTTCAATTTCTTCAGATTGTGGTAGGTTAGAAACCCAGAAAAGTACGGATCAAAGGAGAATGAATATTAGCATAATTCTACTATCAAAATGTTGAAAGCTCAGCAGAATATCAGTTGTGAAAGCAACTTTTGTGTAGTACAAAGGACCTCATATCGCAGAAACTTTTTGAATTCACCAACACCAATCGGAAATGACAAACAGAAATGAAATGACATTAATTTTATATTATTGTTAATGGCATAGTAAATTGATTATCGTTTGTAAAGCTATCTCATGACAAGGAATTGAGTGTAACATATGATTCAAACGAGAGTCTTTCCTGTTTTAATCTTTCACCTGATATGTTGAGTCTTTCAGTTGTGGAAAAAAAAGATCGTACGTTGGAACTATATGTTTCACCTGCTCGAGTATTGATGGCAAACATATATATCAACTTAAAGAAAAATCAGAACTATGAACACTCCTACAGTAATTTCAAATGAATTGAATACTATTCGTAGAATTCACAAACAAAAACTGAAGAAACGATGAAAAGGGAATTCTAGTCTTTCCAATTAAATTTTGGTACCGTTATTATAATCATTATAACACAATTCATTTCTTGGTCCCTGCTCGATTGAAAAATCTGAAGAAGTGAGACTATAAACGTCATTTCTAGGTTACCATGTTCATTGTTACTGGAGAACAATTATTACTCTAACATCAAACTTATATTACTTGCAAACGAGTATCATTTTTTTCTCCTGAAGATGCAAACCTTGTTAGCGAAACGCACGTCGGTCGTTGAGTTAATTGATCTCCCAACTCAACTTTCATACCAAAGGTTTCAATCTGATCGTTGACCACCTAACCATGCTCGTTATATCCCTGCGTTTCTCGTCTTCATGTAAAATCGAGAATCATCTCGAGATAATTCTTTTTTAATAAGAGCTTGTGTGCACGTTTTCTGATCTTGATAGAATTCCTCAACGACGTTTTCCAGGGAAACAGCGGATAAGTAGAACGCCAAAATCAATAAGCCCAAGTACTGCGAGCCAACTTGGAATTACCGTGAAAAGTCTTACGCAAACTTCGGCACACTTCATTCGAGACGTTCCAACTTGAATCTGAACATCGCTCGTGAGAGTCTTCTTGTGGGAAATAGCGGATGAACGGAAGCTTTCTTGTTCCACTAATTGCACCTCATTCGACAATTGGCTGAGGAAAGATGGGTAATATATCAAATCTCCATTATGATCGAAATTATTATTCATGTGTCAAGGTCATAATGAAGATATTTATTAGAAACTTGGGTATTTTTTGTATCTACACGAAGCAAAACAGAGAGAGCTATTCGTAGACAAAATGTCACTCAAGAGGGTAATATACCATTCCAACCCACACAAGACCTCTTTTCGATCAGAGAAAATTATCTCTTTAGCTCTTCAGTGGGAAAGAAGGGAAATTACTGAAAACTTTCACTGAAAACTTTCATACTTCCGAAATATTCAATTCGTGACAAGTCATTCATTGGTTTCAATTGACATTGTCCCACCCTCCCGCAAATAGTAACATTTAGCTTTGAGATTATTTTACTAATCGACAAACCGTTTATATATTCATTATCCCACCTATTCTCGTATTATAATTGTGTTATATTATTACAGTTAATTTTTGTCTTTCACCTTTCAACAATTGAATTTTAATTATTTTATTATTGTATTATTTTACTGTCAAGGTTTTCCTCGAACTTGAAACAAGTGTTCAATCACTCATCAAGATTAATTTATTCACAAAATACTGTATTGTATTTTATATTGAATAGTATTATTGTATTTTTGGTGAATAAACTACTACTACTACTACATTTCGGTTACATTCATTTCATTTATAGCCGAAAACCAGCTAGCGTTATATGTCTATCAGAAACTTCATTTCATTTATAGCCGAAAACCAGCTAGCGTTATATGTCTATCAGAAACTTGGGTATTTTTGTGTAAAGATTGAAGTTCGTTCGAGAATTATTTTTTGGCTTATTTCTTCTCCGAATGAAAAAAAAATAAATAAAAACTTCTATCGAAGAAGTAAAATCAGAAATAATTTACAAACACTCTGTTGATAGGTACGTGAGTATATTTGAAGGCGCTCGATTCATTCACACAAGGAAGAAAAAGTCCATCTAAAACAGCTAGATGGCTACGAACGGCGCTGGGTTGCGTATAAATCATTTTTGCCCAATTTGTATACCAAGCGTATGAACGTTGAATCAAATAGATAGCAAACATGGGACTATCTACACAGAGCAAACTAGAGAGCTATTTGTAGAAAAAATCCCACTCATCAGGATAATATTTTATTGAAACCCATACCAGACCTTTCAGAGAAGTTTTGATTTCAGTTTTTTTGTCATTCGGAGAAGAAAAAAGCCAGAAAATAATTCTGAAAGATATTTATATTCAAGATCGAGGGCACTAGTGCGGTAATGTACTTTTAACTACACCCGTACTCTAATAATACACTTACATGCCCACAACCCGTTTTATAATGAAATCCATTACGATACAGATTTTTCATTACGATACAGATTTTCAACCAATAGAAACCCATTATTTTTCAATCAAGCATGATGTGCATGCTCTGCATTTGACATTTGTCAAGTCAATATCGGTATAGGTATTGTTAGAATGATCAAATTTTTCATTTGACAAATGCATGATTTATTACTTATTTTTTCATCAAATTTCGTGGGCTCTCCGTAGCCGAGCCGTCTGTGGCGCTGACATTGATTATTCTAGCTGTAGGAGACATTGGTTCGATTCCGGTCTCGAGTAATCTTTTTTTTCTTTGATTTTTGATCTTCTTCTCATATCTCATCGTTTTATTTCTCGAAGTAATACTATTAATTACAATTCTGTGGAATTTTTCAAAGAAATTCGTCAAATTAGTATTATTGTGTGCAATACAAATATAGATATAATATTTGTAGTTCTTCACTATTTATCGGGTGTAGATAAAATAGCGTATGCAACTCTCATGTAATGGTTATTAATACACTCGCATAAACCATACGAAACTCACCTTCGGCTCGTTTCGTATCCCGGTTTATGGTCATATATTAATAACCATCATTACACGATCGTTGCATAATATACTTTTTTAAGACTACCCACGGTCATTACCCATATCCAAAACCCACAGCCGGCATTGGGTGCTTTAATGCGATAATTTGTATTTTTTCGACAACCCCTTCATCCAAACATGGCCAAGGTCACTATTTCCAAGTCACATATGAGTATAAAAAAATATATATCTACACAATGACAGCATTTTCTTAGAGTGTTACATTCTAGGTGGCTCCACTTATGTGTCGCTTGCCGTATAGGCACGATTCATTTCAAATCCTCTGTCCTTCTATCACAATTTGTCTTCAATACGAAGACCATGCCAACCCACAGCTGATGAAGGCCAAAGCCAGAAACAGCTAGTTGTCTTGTGGTGGGCATTTCGAATTGAATGCAAATTGTGATAGACAGAGAATTTGATAATCTATTTATCTATATCCACACCTATATGTAAAAAATTGCATTTAATCTCTGACGTTGATATATCAATAGTCGTAGAAAAAGTATAGTATGCAACTCGCCCGGAATACTCATTTTCCATTTCGTATGGCTGACAGCAAGTCATCGTCATTTACAATGAATACACCAGTGAGCTATTGAGCTACATCTGTCAGGATGGTGGGAGTAGAAGAAGTACAGTTTGCGAATCGGGGAATAAGGCAAATTACATGCACTCGGCTAACGCCTCACAATTTTTTGCATATGCATAATTGGCACTTATCCCCCTCGTTACATAATACACTTGTAACGCTTTGCGTAAGTACCCTATTATAAGATGTTAAGTTATCTAAAATTGTTTGAAATAATATGCATGAACACTGTTTGAAATCAATATTTCTCAGTGGATGAATTCTCTCTTCTCAGTTTTAGAATTATATTCTATAACAATTTATGTTGGAATCTATAAAATCTGACGAAAATTGAAAAATTTTGGTAGAAGATGGAAGAAGATGGTGCAATACCGATTGTAGATATTTCGGCCCATTTAGAAAATCCTTGGACTTCTGAATAATAGAAATATTATTTATTATTTATATGTAATATATGTAATATATGTATATATATATAAAATTTGAATAAATTAATAAATATCTTTCATAACGAATGAAAGATATTTATTAATTTATTCAAATTTTATTATAATAACTAAATGAATATTTTTAATTTTCAGAATTTGTGTATTATCATTTAGAATTTATCATACTCAGCAGGGGGGGTCTTAGTTTTTGTGACTGAATATTTCTAGGGGGGTCACAAAAAGTGTGACACAGCGTGACAATGGGGGGGGGGGGGGGGTCAAAAAAAGCTGATTTTAGTGTGACGTATTTTATGAACGGCCCCAGAACAGATTTATAGTATTTACTGATAAGTTGCTAAATTCGTTTCCTGCACTCTTGTTATTCGAGAGTGATAGCCAGGTGCGATTTATATCAACGGAACTCATGAAGATTCAACTTTCTTCACATAGCACGATAGAACAATAGTGATTATTTCCTCCAAATAAATGGTTTAAATAAATATATCAATACAAGATCAATGTGAATAGGTTTGATAATAAACAAGTCTAGAATCCTACAAAATTTACTGTAATTGTAGGAGAGCCCACGATGCTAAATCGGTATTTACTCGAGTGTCATAGAGAGTTATTGGATTGCAAAGTTTAGATGATAAAGAGAAAAAAATGTTTTATAATGTATACCTTTTCATCGGTGGGGAAAGCGGCTATAGACTTTCAAAATTGTAAAAAAAACTGTTGCATGGACATACTCGAGCGCGTCAAATATTGATATCATCTATGTCCTTCATATTTTTAAAAATGTACGTATGGTAATCTGATTGTTTCCATGATGGGGGTGGTCGTACGTAAGGGTGGAAAAGAAAATTCTCGAACGCGTCAGATTTTCTGAGGGGATGTTAAGTGGACCTGAAAAAAAGCTCCTATATAATTATCTGACGGTTTGGATGTGACGCAGACTAGCGGCAATTATTAGAATGTGAAATAAAATTCGTCACTTTGAAATACGCAATCGCGTCAGATTAAGATACATATGATTCAGCTTTACGCCCTAGACGTTGCAGTCTGATAATCTGAGGATTATCTGAAGGGATTCACCTATTCTGCCAATTTGAATTTTCTTTAGTTTTTTTCGAATCATTGAACTCAAGTAATTGAAAATCTCAGAAAAATAGCAAGCAAATAAAAAAAGTGTATTTTTTCAGTAAAATATTCGTTGTAAACAATATCATGCCACCAACGAGTCTGTGTGATCAACTGTCATGGCAACAGAAACCAGAGTGGGGACGGAGTGAGAGAGCAATAGAAAGAGAAAGGGTGAGAGAGAAATAGAAACGTGCAGAGGGGAATATAGGCATCACGTAGCTGCACTCATTAAACTTTATCGATGAATTTTTATCATTTCGGCTTGTGGAAATCGTCAGATTATATATTTTTTGCAGTTCTTGAATTATTCCCTTCAAAATAAAAATAAAATTAGCCACTCTCGAGAATGTTTAGATGACGTTTTTTTTACAACTTTATAGCCCTCATCCTTCTTTAGGTCACTCTCGAATTGTCAGATCAGTGGAATATATACGTTTCAGGACGTAACTAACTCACCCTACCTAAATCTGACGCGCTCGAGAATTTTAGATGATCAATTTTTTTTTAGTAATCTGATCCTTTATCCTTGAAGGGCGGCCATATACAGTGTGGTCCACTAAGTCTGCAACAAATGGGAAACTTTTTTATTATCGATTTCTCAGAAAATTTTATTCTTGACAAAGGTTGGTGCATGTTCCAAAACTATACCAAGTGTACCTGAAATGGCTTTATGACAATCACCATACAGGATAGGCCAAAAAATATAAATTTCGTTCAAGAGTAAAGTACCCTTATTTCAGAAAATATAGAAATATGTTGAGGAGAAAAGTTGCTTAGAATTAAAAGTTATGTTCAGATACGAAGTCATGGCCTGCTATTCGAATTTTTTTTTCTTTTGGAAAATTTTGAATTACCCCCGTATGATACATATTTTTACTATTTTCATTCAATATGTATTTGAAGTAGCTACAATCAAATCGGTTTGGAGTATTTCTTATCAAATTAAAGTGAATTTGTATAATTTACATGGATTTGTATTTTTTTAGGTGACCGTCAACTTCTTGTTTGTTGCAACGATATTTAACAGAACTCTAAAATAACACAAATATTTTTATGTAGTTAGTAAAGTACTTGCCTCGTTAAAAAAAGTATTTGTGTTATTTTAGAGTTCTGTTAAATATCGTTGCAACAAACAAGAAGTTGACGGTCACCTAAAAAAATACAAATCCATGTAAATTATACAAATTCACTTTAATTTGATAAGAAATACTCCAAACCGATTTGATTGTAGCTACTTCAAATACATATTGAATCAAAATAGTAAAAATATGTATCATACGGGGGTAATTCAAAATTTTCCACAAGAAAAAAAAATTCGAATAGCAGGCCATGACTTCGTATCTGAACATAACTTTTAATTCTAAGCAACTTTTCTCCTCAACATATTTCTATATTTTCTGAAATAAGGGTAGGTACTTTACTTTCGAACGAAATTTATATTTTTTGGCCTATCCTGTATGGTGATTGTCATAAAGCCATTTCAGGTACACTTGGTATAGTTTTGGAACATGCACCAACTTTTGTCAAGAATAAAATTTTCTGAGAAATCGATAATAAAAAAGTTTCCCATTTGTTGCAGACTTAGTGGACCACACTGTATATAGGTACAAGGTATCCCTCTGTATATTAATCTGCCGCGCTTTAGTAAATCCCGAAATCCCCTCTTGGGCTCCCCTATTATAAGTGGGAGTCGAAAGGAGTTTCCTTCAATTTCCGTTTCCTGTCGTCACTCTCTTCTGCTCTATCATTCGGGTGTTATTCCATTCCACTGTTTGGCCTCCATCGACAATAAGGATGGTTTTGATAATTTCGAATCAGCATTTTGTCTGTTTCTGATGTACATGTCCTTCTCACCTACGGAGGATGTTTCCCGATATGTTAGTTTCTTTAATATGTGTCAAACCGTAATAAGAGGTTTTTGTTGTTGTGAATGATTCAGGATCCCATCAAAATTTTGTTTTTTTTCAAATTGCGGTGGTTCATCAACCAAGAGAAGAGAAAACATATGCATATTTTGTATTTTGTCTCTCTAGAGAACCTCATCGGCTTATTACAAAACTATTTCATCTTGCCTATCAAGCGGAAGGCCGGGGTTCGAATCCTCGCCGGACCACCGTGCTGGGTAATCGCACGTTAAAAGGTAAGGCCTCGTTGTTCCCTTTCTCGCCTTTCCTCTGGGTTGCGTCGCCGCAAAACACTAGTTTGTTAGGGGATTCAGTTTTTGGTGAAACCAAACTTTTTTAATGTGTCGTCACGAACTTCTACAGGCTAAATCATCTGAATTGGAGCAAAAAATTAGATGAATGAGAATGTTGAATGGGAAATGTAACATGAAGTGTGTTGAAATGTAGAAAGTTGAATGAGGCGAGGAGTTTCTGATGCTAAATGCGAACAAATGCTTCCAAGAAGACTGCTGATCACACTACCATGTAGGTAACGGATACCATTTTGCCGATCCTAATTGTTGAACATTGATACCCTTTCAAACTCCTCCAAAAATCAATCATTTGGTAGCTGCGAAAAGCAAACTCACGTCTCATTGTCCGTATTTTCAACAAACGAGGAAGCTGTCGGGGCCTTCAGAATTCACGCTGCTGAAACCTCCACTTCTGAAAGATACAACCGCTTCCAGAAATGGTTCGGGCTTATGCAAATATTTGTAAATTTGATGTTTGTATTTTTGCTCTCTCATTTCCTCCCACGATTTCTAGTCGTTTTTCTTACGACCCTCTTAATTTCGTCAAAGGGGAAAGAGCGAGGCGAATAAATGTGGATAATTTACTCACTACCTGGCCTGACGAGGTGCCGCATTCGTTGTGGTGATCTCTAATAAAACGATGCCGACCATGAGGATCATTATGACGGAAGTTCCGTTGCTGTGCTGCATGGTGGACCGCATCTTTCTGCAAAAAAAAAAATCGATTTAACTCGTGGAACACTGAAACATTGAAATATGTGTTAAGCAAAAGTAAAAGGATACTCTGTTTGGCTGAAGATAGTTTCCAATGCGTCATCGATACATCACGTGTCCATGGGCATATTATTATCCAAGTATTATTATTATTATTTAGTACCAAGAAAGGTAAGCACATTTTACTGATCGAAGATAAATGGTTGGAGGAGGGGCGTAGCAACGACTCCAGTTATTGGGAAGAATTTTTACCGATGAGGGCGCTGATGTCTGTTCAAAAATGTCGGCTCCAAACAGTAATCAGCTGATCGTAATGTATCAAAACATATGTTTACTATTGTTTACGTTGTATCGTTCCTTGTGTTTTTCGAGTTTTGGCGAAGTTCTGTGTAAAACAAATGTGAAGACACTTCAGTGTGTGAATGTGTTAGAGAATTGTTTTTTCGTACGATAATTATCAAAATAATAAATACGTATGGAAAGAAAGGTTAGGATTTCTCCCTTTTCTACTAAAACATCTATCTAGACAACAGCTCACATTAATTAATTTCGACATTGTTATAAATAAATGTCATCAAATCGCAAAAGTAAAGCACAAGGACACCAAAATGCACCACAATTTCAGATCACAAGGTGATAGTATTGTTTCCCTTCATTCGAATACACTTATTTCATTATTTCAATTACACTTTATCGTCATTTTAATAATAAATAAGTCAGAAGTGACATTTATATAATCTTGCCAACATTTTTCGCGCTCCAAATTTCATTTTTCATAAAAAATTTAGGTGACTCTTGAAGACGTTTCCATGAAATAATTTATCATTATCGACAAACGTCATCAGTTTTTGAATTCAACATATTACATTATGAATACGTCGGTAAGTAATCTAGGATCTAGGCGTCGGTAAATTGACCTACTTACCGTCGCCCTTGGCCTAGCCACCCACAAACAAGACTTACCGTTTCGACAATAGATTCTGTGAGTGATCAAGAAAGCTGGATGGATTGAAAAAAATTCTGGGGAAACGAAACCCGATTATAAGGAAGCTGATATATGAAGCAATAATTCTGGTTCTATGAATATCTATCAAAGATGACGGACGCAAGCGAGTTGTATTCTGATGCGGTGACTAAAACTAGATGTGATAGTCTAAGAGACCAAGACACTGAGCCTATAATGATAGGGTTCCCAAAAGTACTGCATACAATTCGATATTTTATTCATAGGAGAACGCCAAATGGCCCTGCTGCCATGCCTAGGACCGGTCGACGCCATAAAAAAATTAACAAAACAATTTTTTTTAGGTTTCTGTACTGATAAGTCTCTCGTATTGTGATTGTTCCCCCAAACAGGGAAGGGGTAGGAATATATAAAAAAGCAGTGTTGCCTTTTCCAAACAGTGGAAAACATGGCGGCAGCAGCGTTTGAGAGTCGACCTCCACGCAACCGATTTTGCGTTCCAATTCGGTTTTACCAGCAATCGGACAGTTTGTTTCGGTTTGCATTATTGAAATACGCCAGCCACTACCACGAACAATGGATTTTACGTTAATTTTTGTTAATTTTTCTTAGCGTTGACCGGTTCTAGACATTGCAGCGGTGTCATTTTGTGTTCCCCTTTGAATGAAATTACGATTATATCTATGAATTTTGGGAGCCCTATCATTATAGGTTTAGTGTCGTGGCCTCTTAGACTATAAGCAATGTAAAAATATCAGTTGTTCACTCAGAAGGGTGATAAATGCAAAGAGTACTTCCACCCTGGATGTATGATTCAATCTTGTCTGTCTGTCGACAGTCATGTGACCGAAACAATTTTTCACCAACAAAATATAAGAAATATTTCAATGAACCTGAATATAAACAAGGGTTGCGGATCTGACGGAATCCCAGCAATTTTTCTCAAAGTGTGTGCCCCCTATTTGACACCAGTATTTTCCAAATTATTCAAACTTTCGTAAAAATTGGGAATTTTTCCAAAGTCCTGGAGAACAGCAAGAGTTCAGCCAGTTCCCTAAAGAAGGAAGAAAACTTCACATTGTAATTATAGACCAATTGAACTGCTTTCTAGCATTTTCGAAGTGATGGGAAAAGCAATCAAAATGCAGCTTATCAAATAGGTGGGGAAATCAGTAATAATTAATGATGGACGATAAGGATTTCGACATCAAAGATGTCAGTTGTGTGCTTTATTGATGAATTTCTTGTCTGATAGGTGGTCTCTGTATGTGTTTGTTGAAGGAGTATCTTCTGATATTCTCTCAAAAGATGCTAGTGTTCCTCAAGGATCAGCTGTGGCGCCCACTTTGTTTCTGCTTCATGTCAATGATTTGCTAGAGTGCATAGTTTTGCGGACGATAGTACTCTTCATACTGGTTTCTCTTCTAGAGTCCCCATACCAGCACGGGAAACAAAAATTCAGAGGAGCATTAGCGTCAATAGAATTAACGATGACTTGGTGAAAATAATAGAATGGGGTAACATGAACTTGGTGGAATTTAATACCTGGAAAAACCAAGGGTGTCTCTTTTCAAAGAATGCCAATCTATCCCTATCAATATTCCTTCAATGTCAAGAATCTCGATGTGAAGAATTACGATCGGTTAAACCATGTGAGATCAATAACTTAGGGTGCTTTCTAGAAGCTTGGATTTCTACACTTCTTGTCAGCTCCTAATGATCTTCAAGGCACAGATAGGTCTGTCTTGGAAAATAGTTTTCATGTATAATGCTCGGCAACAAAATATTAATTGAAGCTTCTTGATTCAGAGAAAGGCAATCCGTCGTATTGGTGATTTTCCGCTCAGAAACTCGCTCACTTTGGAGCATCGTAGAAGGGTTGGAGACTTGTCTCTCTTCCATTTGATACTTGTCTCTCTTCCATTTGATACTTGTCTCTCTTCCATTAATATTTTCACGACCGGTGCTATTCTGAAATGTCGGCCATCGACGAGTACAGGATTCCCACCCCTTTCGTAGACCTATCGTACCTCTCATGCTCAGGGATCTTCTTTCAATAGAACAGCTATACTTTGGAACACCTTGCCGAAAGACGTTTCCCCTGAGGTTTACAAACTTCAGAAATTTGAAGTCAGTGTTGATTCGTATCAAACATTACACGGCTTTTTTTTCGTGTGAATGTATTTATATATATTTATATATATACATCATTACTGCATAGTCGTACAATTCTCCGTCAGAGCTACCTCAAAAAAGTGGTTACTAATACTTTTTGTCAACGTCACCAAAACTCTCTGACACACTTCTCGAGGTATCACCATGGAAATTATTCATCCTGAAGTAGAAACGAATATAAAAAAAATTTCCCATAAAATCATCAGTAAAATTGCCACGAGATTACAGACGCGCTTCAACTATAATGAAATTAATGGATTTTTATAAATTGAAAACAAACGTGTCGCTTCCAGTTGTGTATGATGCTCTGAATGAGCAAGGTGTTTTAAAAATTGGACTCACTGCATTGTCAAAATTGATTGAAAACTTGGGTTTTCGCTTCAAAAAGAACCGTCTTCAATTATTTTGGACAATGCATCTTACCATTCAAGAAAATTGAATAAACATCCCAATTCTTCTTGGCGAAGAAAAATGTGTTGCAAAATATGTTGAAATCGGAACTTTTTTCGATTGCAAAATCCGATGAAGTGGAGATGGTTTGGAGGGCTGCACTGGACCACATTACGGAGGAATATTCGAAGAAATCGGTTGAACATACCAAAAAATTGATATGGGATTGGTGGGATCGAGAATACCTACTTGATATCGAAGTGGCACCTGTAATCATAGTTCCATTTGAAAACGATTCCGAAAATGATGATCTAATTAGTGACAATAAGTGTTTCTGGGTTTCTCTAGTTAACATGAATTCTATTTTTATTGTTTTCTCTTGATCATACAACTATTCCCAACTACAATGACGTGTAGTTTTATATATATATATATAATATATATATATATATATATATATATATATATATATATATATATATATATATGTTGTTGTTGAGTTCGGGTTGAACCGCGTTTGGAGTTTTGTTCTCGACGTTTCGGCTCCGATTTTGGAGCCATTTTCAAGAGGTGAATGTGACTTCACGCTGAGGTCTCAATCTGCCTACTCCTCAGGTGTTGTCACAGGGGGCAAGGGTTTGTGACTTGACGCCGGGGCCTCAATCTGCCTACTCCCCAGGTCTCGTCACGAGTTCTTTCTGAGGTCTCAATCTGCCTACTCCTTAGATCGAACTGAGGTATCGAGGGATGTTGGGTAGGATTTATAGCAGCGGGTGCTACTGAAGGACCGTCGGATGTCTTGGTGGGGACTGGGCATCTGGAAATTAGGGGTTTCCATGCAGTTGGAAGTCTCTGGCCGTCGTCACGTTTATTTAAGCAGGAAGGTCGCTTCTCGATTTCGATGGCCTCGCGAATTATACGAGCTTGTAGTGTTTTTGCTGTGGCGATGGTCTTAGTGTTCGCAAAGTCTATATTGTGTCCTGTCTCTTGATGATGTTTGGACAGAACTGAAGATGGGTCTGATTTTCGGACAGCAAGTTGATGTTCGTATACTCTACTTGTCACACGTCTGTTGGTCTGGCCTACATATGTTCTATGGCAATCAGAACATGGTATTTCATATATACCCTGTGATTCGTTGACAATTTTGTCCTTGGGGGAGCGGAGGAATGTGGAGATTTTGTTGCTGGCTGTAAATATCGTTTTTATGTCCTGTTTTTTGAGAATTCGGCTGATTTTGTCAGTAACACCTTTAATGTAGGGAAGAAAAGCTTTGTGGGGAACGTTGTTGTCTGTTGGGTCTCTGGGAATGGAATGAGAAGTTTGATGGCGGCGGATGGATCTGTCAATTTGATGGTCTGTGAATCCATTTTGAAGGAGACCATCAAATTGACAGATCCATCCGCCGCCATCAAACTTCTCATTCCATTCCCAGAGACCCAACAGACAACAACGTTCCCCACAAAGCTTTTCTTCCCTACATTAAAGGTGTTACTGACAAAATCAGCCGAATTCTCAAAAAACAGGACATAAAAACGATATTTACAGCCAGCAACAAAATCTCCACATTCCTCCGCTCCCCCAAGGACAAAATTGTCAACGGATCACAGGGTATATATGAAATACCATGTTCTGATTGCCATAGAACATATGTAGGCCAGACCAACAGACGTGTGACAAGTAGAGTATACGAACATCAACTTGCTGTCCGAAAATCAGACCCATCTTCAGCTCTGTCCAAACATCATCAAGAGACAGGACACAATATAGACTTTGCGAACACTAAGACCATCGCCACAGCAAAAACACTACAAGCTCGTATAATTCGCGAGGCCATCGAAATCGAGAAGCGACCTTCCTGCTTAAATAAACGTGACGACGGCCAGAGACTTCCAACTGCATGGAAACCCCTAATTTCCAGATGCCCAGTCCCCACCAAGACATCCGACGGTCCTTTAGTAGCACCCGCTGCTATGAATCCTACAACATCCCTCGATACCTCAGTTCGATCTAAGGAGTAGGCAGATTGAGACCTCAGAAAGAACTCGTGACGAGACCTGGGGAGTAGGCAGATTGAGGCCCCGGCGTCAAGTCACAAACCCTTGCCCCCTGTGACAACACCTGAGGAGTAGGCAGATTGAGACCTCAGCGTGAAGTCACATTCACCTCTTGAAAATGGCTCCAAAATCGGAGCCGAAACGTCGAGAACAAAACTCCAGACGCGGTTCAACCCGAAGTCAACAACAACACACAACTGACCGCGGAAACCTATCCGAACACACACACTACACACACACACACACATATATATATATATATATATATATATATATTCCGTGGTCAAGGAGGAAGAAGGTCGGCCATCCCACTAACTTCTTTCACAACTGTACTGTTCTTTCCAATTACAATGCACAAACGATTTCCATGCTAAATGAATGACATCGTGAAAATATAGCTCAATAAATAATTACAAAACATTTTTGTAACCACTAGGTTTTTCAATTTTATTCATATGCTCGCTGACCTTTGAACCCGCACGATAAGACTGATTCCGACATTTTTCAATATAGAATTTATTTGAAGGGCACGTTATTTATAAAAGTATTTGCTTGTTAAACATATTCGTCAAGGTATTTGAAGATGAAAAAAACCGTGACCAATACTTACATTTCATCTTCCAATTGCGTAACCATACAACACGAACCATTTTTTAACCTTTGAAATAATTGCATGATAATCTAACAATTATCTCCTTGCAGAAACCCTTCGAAATAATTGCATGATAATCTAACAATTATCTTCTTGCTTCTTGCAGAAACAAAAACACAGGTTTCGTTCCTTTCGCTACTAAGGTAACAGATTTGATGTTTTTAGATAATTTTTACAATGACATTGACAAAAAGTATCATGTTTGTCTTCCCAAAATGAACTCAACCATTCGACGATCGAATTTGTGAAATGATCTGAGAAATTCTCATGTACCAAAAAAATTCGAAACGAAAATTCACAGCGAAATTTCTATTTGGCTGGGAGGTATGATTGTAAATTATTGAAAAATATTCTTCAAAATGAGACCTTTCGTTTGATGTGTCACAAATTGCATTAACCCTTTTCGAAATTGTTGGAGGTAGATAGGGGCATACAAGGCCAATTAAATGATTTGAAATTCTGTGAAATTGTTCTTGTCACAAACAGTTTATTTTCATTCTAAAAAATTGCTTTGGAAAATCCCTTCTGCTGAGCAATAATTTTTGATGCTGTCGTCGTTTGTACTAACTTTCCGAAAACAGTTGCTTCTGTTGGCCAATATGTCGGGGTTTTTCACGATCCGTTATTAGCTTCTAGTGTTCCTCATTTTCGATAATCCTGAAGTGCACAAGAAGAGACCAGAAAAGTGCTCAAAACATAAACTTGAAAATAAAATAGCTACAAATTTCAAGTTTTTGTGTTCTTTGATGTGAAAGAGTGAAGGTATCAAATATAAGCAATTTTTTGATCCTCAGTCGAATTAATAGTGATAATAAGGAATATTGAACCCTATATGATTGCAGACAATTATAGGAGTCCTCACATTCAGAATAAACGTTGCTGATTACCTTTCAAATAATTGGTATTGTGATTTCATGAAATATCGTCATAGTTACGCTATCAATAAAGAGGGTCATAACTCCCTTGGGACATTATAGATTTTATAATTCCCTCTACCTTTCACAAGTAAAAATAAAATTATATATATATATATATATATATATATATATATATATATTTTTCCGTGTCAGCCAGTCCAGATATATCTTGTATTCTTTTTGGTATACGGCTTCACTTTTCGATGGAATTAATGATTCTCTTGCTTGTTCAGCTTTATTCAAAATATCCTCCATTATATTTGGGGTAGAAAACACGTTTTTACCGCAAACACAGCTTGATAACAATGATAACAAAGTTCTGTTTATAAACAAGTAACATAGCAACAACCTAGCAACAAGAAAACTCTACTATAATCAACGGTACCTGATTCAAATATACCGGGAAGGTAATGAATTGGTACATTTTTCCGTTTCAAAAATGAACAAAATTTTATTGAAATCGGTCAGAAATAAAATTATCTATGTACCACGGGAATTAATGAGCCTTAATAACCTCAGGCAATTGCTGTCCCTTGGGCCAGAGGCCCTCGGGACGCAAACTTTGCCATCGGTAATTAGGGCCCTCCTAATTCCCTTGATACATAAATAACTACTTGCTACGCTGGTGTTTTTTTATCAAATGATTCTCTGTTGACGTGAAAGCGATGAACTGATTGAAATTCAATATTTTCCCAACAGATTTAAACTGCAGTTCTGATGAAATAACGTCCATCACTTGTCCAAAATTCATCGCTCAATATTATATACCCTATATGTTTCAGATTTGCATAATGATATAATAATTATTGAATGCGGTCAGTTAAAGAGATATATAAGATATATTTTCGTTTTCGAATTGAGTAATCCGAAAAAGGTTCGAATTATTCGAAAGTTGAAAGCGAAAAACAGAAAAAGTAACAGAATACAGATATAATCCGTGAATATCAAATTTCACAACAAATGGTTCACTTTTCAATAATAATTGTAAGGTTTTCAAAATACAGACAAGCTTTTTTTTTATAAACTATCCAAAATTCAGTTGGATGTGTGGATTTTTTTTGGCAGCTGCATCCGAAAAGTATTGTTACATCTCCCTTTCCTGGCGCAGCCAATTGAATAGGAAAAACTGAAAATGGACCAGAAAATACACCCAAGAATTTTCAATTTTCGGAAAAATGGTAAATTTTTCAGTAATAGATGTAAAGAGCTGTATATATGCGTGAACAATTTTTTTTCAACTTCCATTCACATTTTTCCTTCAACTTTGAAACACACTAAAAACTTAGTGTGTTTCAATTTCATGCAGCAGTTGGATACTACGCAGGCGCATCAATCATGAATGTGATTGGATAGAAAGGCAATGTTTTAACGTTTCCTTGACAATGTTTTGAATTCAACATATTTCTTTGGCGGAACTAGTATTTTTATTCGTTCTGTAATTTATTACAATTTGTGCATGCGCAGAAGCAAATTACATTTTCACTTCAAAAATTTCAATTTCTGAAGTTGAGGTGAAAGTGAAAATGTTGGTGTATAAAATGGTTAATAGTGGAAAAAGTTACTGTTGCAGAAATCCACCTTGAGTCGATTGATTTCATTTTTGAAGAATCTAATCAAAATATAACAGATTTAATGATGTTATTCTTGGAATGGAATAGTCTATTGAGTCAGAGGGTATTTTCTGGAATATTATCGATTTTACAATTCAATTCATTGCGATTGTCTACGATTTAACTCTTCATTTTTGATACTTTTTACCAATAATACCTTTAATGAAATTTCAATCTGATTGGCTGAGGGCTATTTTGAGAATTTCCATGAAGAAATAGAGTTTCGAAGATATTAAATATCGCTGGTGAAAGTGTATTGACATAAAAAAAAATGATGCAGAAAAATAATGATCGTTTTTTTTCCCAATTTTAGAGCAACACTTTCGTTTGAGACTCAAACTGTTATCAAACGCGAATGATAAAAAATATTATATAATATCCTCCATTCGTTTTGTCGATATTTTCCCTCAGTCCTGAATATTCAATACAATAGACAACAAATGTGATGTATTTCTATAGGATGCTTCATAATCAATACCAGAGTTATTTCCAATGAAATCGGAAACCAGTTAAAATTCCCATTTAAGGAGTATCTGTGTAGAAGCTGAATCTTAAATTCGATAAGTTATATATTTCGAAGGTGATTAAAAGATGCATATCCATCTAAAATAGCTCAGCTAAGCAAGGACTAGTTAGTGAAATGATATTGTTCAATCAATTGTAATTCAGCTATTCTCTCTATCACAGCTAACTTTGTAGCGAACTATATACAATGTATTATTAATCGATTGAGTTTGTGTACCTATTGGGCTAATATGTCAGTTCGATTATGTAAATCTTCATGTGCTCAATAGGTAGGTTTGTGGTTGAGTGAAAGAGCAAAAACTTGTTCCCCGAATGAGATTTTTGAACTCTGCCTTTGTATTGAGTACTGTGTTCTTATTTTATAATTTTTTGTATTACTGTTCAACCTGTCAATGCAATAAAAACATGATCATTGTCATTTAGGGAGATAGTAGGTATTTCGTTTGATATTTATTTTCCGAGAATGTTTTCCCATTCAACATTCTTCTTGGAGAATTTATCAGCTTTCATCAAAAATTCTGGATATGATGGATGAACGATGAAAGTTGCTTTGAGATATTCTCACAAAGGATCTGTAATTACTTTCTCTCACACAATTTTCCTCACTTTCATACCCGCAACCTTGGGAAAATGTTTGGGGCTGGAATTGTAGTTTTGAAAAAGTTGATGCTTGATACGTATAATTTCAAAGAAAATGGACGTTGATTTACTGTTCACATATTTGACAGAGAGGCAGGGCTAGCTTTTCGTGGGTAAGGGAAGGCTAAAGTTGTTATTGACCATTGCGCTCCGAGACCGCTTACTGATTTTTTCCCCTTTTTTTCCTGGTCACTTTCCTTTACAACTGTAGAAAAATCCTGAAAAAATACCGTATTACCAAATTAGGTGGTGTATGTGCTTCACTTTCTGCAGTTTGAGAATTGATATCTGAATAACTCGCATTTACTTCACAGATTCCATCAGATTTGCCTCCTATAATTAGTATTATTATCATTCAATAGGAAACACAAATGAACGAGATTATAAATAAAATCAGTCATATCGCTAGTAGACTGCAATGTGTGAGTTCTATCAATAAAACATCATAATTTTCAAGGGAATTTACATCGATGTCACACAATTTACGTATTAACTTGATATAATCATTACACATCATCAACAGCGGTGTCCTATACGAATTTGTTGTGAATTCGGGTGCAGGAGACTATCATAAGTTGTATATTCTCATACAGATGGCAGAGATGGCTGGAATGAGTGACATGAAATATGTAATGAAGAATCGAAATTTTTGGGTTTCCACTGCCCTGGTAACGAAAATGCTATTTTTCTTATATCATCTGTTTTCAGACATCACAAGAATCAATTTTTTTTTATTTTTGAGGCACTGGAAACCCAAAAATAGTAATTCACCAAACAAGTCTGTTTACGTACATGTTGCGTAATACAAATACAATGGAAACGAAATTCTTGAAAATAATGAGAGCTCAGTCAAAAGAATGACATCGATTATGTTGAGAATTTTACTCTTGTTAGTTCCTCTAGATGAGTAATTTCGACTAATTTTGTTGTACATCTTCTTGCATGTGGGATTTGTAGAAGTTAGATACTGAATTATGGTATTACATAGTTAAGACCATACCTAGGCTTGCAAAAGTGTATTGATTGCATGGAAACTATGGATGGTATTTTCCGTTATAACACTCGAATTCTGATTTGCTGTATATTCAAAATATGAGTTCATTGTCGAAGTTGACCACAAGTCTTTCATTTCGATCACTCGAATGATTGGATCATATTTGATTCTTAGGGAGAATTTTATCCTGTGGAGAATAATAGAGCTCGTGAGACAACATGACATTTTGAGAAACCTTGACTTTTCCACTTCCAGATCAATACTCATGAAAAAAACGAAATGAAAGAAGTAACACCAAAAAATTAGCAAACGCTTTCTGTTGAAGGTATATTTTTAGTATAATAATAATAATAATAATAGGGCATGGTCCAGCTCTGCAGGTTGACTGACAGTCATTCGATATCTGAAGTAAAGCAACGCCGAGCGCGGTTAGTACTTGGATGGGTGACCATGCAGGGAAATACCGTGTCGAAAGCCCGTATAGCTGCGGCGAAATAGCATATCATAGCTCGCAGACAATATATCAATGAGCAGAAGATATATTGAGGATATGCCGTCCTTCGGAGGGGACGTAAAGCCGTGGGTTCCGAGTCCATGGATGTTGGGCTCGTTAAAGATCCCTACATCTGGTTGGAACACCAGAGGGTTCGGCAAAATTTCCGGTTGGGGAAAGTGTGCTCACCGGCGTCGGTGATTGGCCTTGGTAGCGGAAATAGGCCGACGTTAAATGAAGAAATTAAAAAAAAATAAAAAAAAATAATAATAATAAATCCATTTATTTGCAAAAATTGTGTACAATTATCATTAACATGGATCCAAAATGTTGCAAAAAGGAGTAATAGGCAGTTTGAAACTGATATAATATAACTCCTGAAAAGCTACATTAAAAAGAAAATATTGAAATATTGCATGGCGACAAATAAATTTTTTATGAGACTCGGTAGAGTGAAGATGATTCGGTTCATTCATGAAGAGTTAGTTCCCAGTTAATTCATTAAAAGTTTTTGTAAAGAAATTTGAACTATACGGTTAGTTCACATACGAGGGAAATCTGAAAAAACTACTCCTCTATCTATATGGCGAGAAATGTCTCCAATCACACAAAATATAGTTGTGTGATTCAAATTAGGTGTTCTTGGTGTTGTGAATTAGGTAGAATAGTAACAAAAGGAGATATCGTTGACATTCAATATCTTTCACTTCATATGGGGGGAAAAAAATAAGCGATAAATGATGAAAAACCTAACAAATAATTTTATTGGTCGAAATCCAAATGAGAATTGAAGCCATTGGAGTTTGAACAGGGAAATTGAATTGAACCTTGATCTGTTAGTTATATGGACGATGGAAGTTTGAACCAAGTAACACTCAACACGGAACATTGTCAACCATTTTCAAGCGAACATCAAACGTTTTTTGTTTCTTCCGTCTGCATTGATGAACGTGCTACTCGGTGGTTCTTGTTCTTACCCTATGAAGCTATCGATCATAAAATTCTGAAATGAAGCGAATCCAGAAATTCCTGGGAAATCCAAAGATGTTCCATCTGGATCGTAAAAATTTACATTTGTTTCCGCTACAACTGAGAGTGGCATAACGTCGGACAGAATGAAAATGAATGAATCCTTTTTCAGAAAACTATCCTTTTCTCATTTATGTATTACACTTTATGAATATCCTCGTTAGTGGAGAGTGAAATGGAAGACAGGAACGATTATTTCGTAGTCATTGAACGAGTAAGAATCCTCTTTCTACTTTTCTCTCGTCTAATTGAAAGTCGTAAATTCAAACATGCTTTCTTACTAATTATTCTTTCTTGATATATTGTGACAGTCGTTGGATCACCTATTCGTCTTGTTTCATTCAATAATAATTTAACTGATTATTCTCTCTGATTCCGCAACATAATGAAAAAGTTGAGAACGGGGCTGCAATCACTGTAATCTGTGGTTTGACAGCGATTTGGGTTTAACTTTTCAAGAACTTTGAATCAAGGAGACTTTATTATATACCTACGTATCCGAAAATCGGTGCCAACGATGACAGTTCATACCGTTATGAAAAAATCGGTGGATGGACTGAAAGAACATGTATCAATCATAAAGGTCTCGCAGGCTATATGATTTTTTCATCTATTAATGTGTGAAACTATCTGTTTCAATGTACCTATATGATTTTCGTTCGTAATAATGAGAAGAAAACGGATGGTAAGTTTTCTTCTGAAGATGCTAACCTGGTAAGCGGAACGCACGTCGAGTGTAGTAATAATATCAATCTGGTGTTAGGATAATCGATTTCTACAATTTTCGATACTTCGTCCGTTTTTCCCACGATATTATTGCTATTGAAAAAAGTGGAATCATCTGCATATAAAAATTTGTAGATCATTTAGTCATATAAATTATAAATACTCAGTGGAGTTTCAAGTAAACAACTCTTGTGGAACTCCATATTCGATTATGAGCTCGTTTTCAATTCGCCGCTGATGTATGAGATGTATGAAAGTCTATCTTTGAATAATGTTTCCATAAGAGCGAGAGATGAGAAAGTTATTATTATTCTCACAGGTGATCCAATCCATCTTGGCACAAACTCAGCTACTTTTCCAGTTGCACACTGGTAGTGCAGACCATAACGAAAGAAAAAACACCTACTAGGAATAAATTTCAATACATTGAACACTACTCCAGTAAAGGAAGTAAATTTTTTAGTGAAATGAAAGAATAATTCGAGACCACTCAGATCAACTTAAAATTTTTTGGAATTTGTCAAAAAAGGTGTCAAGTATCCGAGTAAACAAGTTTGGTGTCTGGGCAAAGCTCCAAAACGTTGTATAACTTGGCCAAACTATTTCTCTGGCCCATAATTAATAAATATTTAATATCTCGGCCAATATTAAATGAATTTTCGTGAAAATAGGTACCGGGGGTTTTTTGGGTCACTGATTACGATGTTGAAGTCAGAAATTTCTGAAACACCCTGTAAACCGTAAAAACTACCCTTTTCAGGGTTTCTTTTTTAAATATTTTGATTTGAATGATAACTTTTATTCAGGATGGCATGGGCGACATCATATTGAAATTTCAGCGATTTTCACCGAAACCGGTTTTCCATAAGATTAGTGCGGGGTCCTTTGACAGCAGAATTCAATTGGCTTATCATCTGAGCATACAGTACTGCACGAAAAATGTTCATAAAACTTATAAATAGAGGGTCCCAATGGATTAAATATAAAAATTTTATGTGAAAAAAAAAAGGTTTTTTGGCCATAACTATTTTTTGGCTGATGATAACGTGATGTACCAGGAACCATTTTAAAGATAAGGTTATCGCCGAAATTTCATGTCATATGCAACATTTGATTTGGATGGGCCTTTTTTTTTATTTCGCCCGACAAAAAAGAGCATTTACCGTTATAAACATAAAATAGGCAATTCTAAACGGACAAATTTGCTTACAGATGAAAACTTATAACGAGAAATTGAAATACAACTATTCTGGAATAAATGCTGAAAATTTGACTGTTTAAAATAAATAATGTTCACGCTGCTGGCCAAAAACTGAAAATGTTTTAAAAAATACACGATTTTACCCAACTTTAGCAGGCCAAAACATAACAATAATTACCCGATAGGGCCAAAAATGGCTGGACATATTTGGGACAAAGTGTTCTGACTTTTCACCGAAGGATTTTTTTTCCAAGCACCTTAGCTCATATGGCGCAAAAAAATTGGCATTGAAAATTTTTGAAAAAAAAATATTTTGCCCATAACTTTTTTCTTCTTATTTTGAACGGTTCTGGTTGGTCTCAAAATTTCCCCGATTTTGTCATCTTGCAAAATGATAAGAATCATTTTTGTTGTAAAAGTTATATTTTCCGAGATATGTACGCCAGAACGATCCGGTTTCTTCATTTTTCGTTAAGCAACCATTTTTGCCATGTCATATTTCCTTAATCGTACAAAAATAAAACAAAAACCACTTTATTTGTCAACTAAAATACTTCATATAAGTAATATATATATATTTTTTTGTAATACTAACAGATTTTCAGTAAATTTAAAAAAACTTTGAAAACTTTTTAAATTTTTTTTGCAAAAACACACTTTCTTGCGCTATTGCTCGAAAGGGGTGCATTTTTATGAAAAATTGCGATCAGTTTTTATGTTAAAAAATGATAATTTATCGATTGGTTTCATTATTTATTTGTTTCAACCACCCCCCCAATGAGTTCCACCCCCCACCCCCGCGCTTTTTCCCAGTAAGGGAAGTTGTTTACTCGGATACTGGGCACCTTTCTTAACAAAATTCCAGTTACTCCAAGTATCTGCAATTGGTCTCGAATTAGTCCAGCCAGTTTATACTTCCTTTACTGGAGTACACATATAATAGGTGTTTTTTAACTCACACTACTTCACAGAGATTGCTGGGCATATACGGCATTAGTTCTTTGCCAAGATGGATTGGATAAGCTGTACATGCTATTAGACTGCTATCAGTCATAGTTCAAAATGGTAAATCATTTTTCAGCCATTCCTATAAATTTTGAATAAAATAAAAGGACTGATGAATGAGTGATTTTTTTGATGTAGTATTTTTTCCAATGACAGTTTAAAAAAATTGATCCAAACAATTCGTAACTGTCATCAGGCCAATTAAGTTCACACACAATGTCACCACAAAGTGCTTCACCTTATTTTTTCCTCTGATTGTCCTCTATTATTTTGAATGGAATTGAAGTTCAATGTAATATTGTTTCATGTTTTAGATTCATCTAACTACAATTTATAACAAAGCGGACAAGTAATGACTTCTGAATATTCCGAATGTCTCATATATAATTTCATGACGTTCGTCCATGTTTGTTTTCCTCGAATGACTTGCTCCTGATTTTTTCACAAGATATTTATAAATTATATTCGAAACAACTAGAAATATTATGAGAAATGACTTGTTCAGTTAGGAGTGTAAGCGAATTTATACCAAGGCTTTATGGAATGTGAGATCAATATTCAGGTCAGAAAATCATGAATTCCGCGAAATCATTAAATGAATCAAATGTGAAGTTATATTCCAATTCAGGTAGAATGAACAAAATATTTTATCAAAGAACGTAAACTTTCACGGCCGGAGGTGACTGATTCTTGGGTGTTTTCCGGGTTTGATGGCCACAGGTTTTTATTCCTGACGTTTCGCCTACGACTATGGTAGGCATTATCAAAGTCTGTGAGGTAACGGACGCAATGATCTCGTTCTCACAGTAGATACTACTTTATTGACGTTATGATCGGCTTTATACCTGTTCTCCTGTTCGACGTCCGATACTATCGTGTTGGAAATGGGCGTGGCTTGTTTCCTCTTGACTGGTTTAGGTCGTGTGTGCTTTAGAGCTGGTAACCAGACTTTGTTGATGTGTATGCCTTCTTCTTTTCGGTTGAAATTGTCTTTATGTTTGTGAATCTCTATCGCTTCTCTGTGTAACCTGGGATAGTAGCTCTGCGTTCTGTCAATCACTTCCGTTTCGTCAAATGCAATCGCGTGATTGCCTTCTCCGAGTGCATGCTCGGCTACTGCCGACTTGTCTGACTGTCCCAGGCGACAATTTCTCTTGTGTTCGGAGAGCCGTGTCTTGATGCTTCTTTTAGTGGTTCCAATGTAGACTGATCCACAGCTACACGGGATCCGGTACACACCTGGTGTTGCCCACGGCTCTCTTGGATCTTTGGCTGACCTTAGACTATTTCTAACGGTTCGTGTTGGCATCAGTATTGCTTTCACATCGTGTTTTTCTAGCGTTCGTCCTATGCGATCTGTCACACCTCTTATATATGGCATAAAGGCTTTCCCTACAACAGGTTTATTAACAGTTTCCTTCGTGTCCTCTCTCTTGGGTCGTATTGCCCGTTCGAATTCAGCTTCACTATACCCATTCCCTTTTAGCGCTTGTTTAAGGTGGTCCAGTTCCTCAGGGAGGTTTTGTGGTTCACAAATGCGGCGGGCCCTCTCCACTAATGTTTTAACACAAACATAAAGACAATTTCAACCGAAAAGAAGAAGGCATACACATCAACAAAGTCTGGTTACCAGCTCTAAAGCACACACGACCCAAACCAGTCAAGAGGAAACAAGCCACGCCCATTTCCAACACGATAGTATCGGACGTCGAACAGGAGAACAGGTATAAAGCCGATCATAACGTCAATAAAGTAGTATCTACTGTGAGAACGAGATCATTGCGTCCGTTACCTCACAGACTTTGATAATGCCTACCATAGTCGTAGGCGAAACGTCAGGAATGAAAACCTGTGGACCACGGCCATCAAACCCGGAAAACACCCAAGAATCAAAATATTTTATTTTACACTTTCAGGTTCTTCTGTCCCACCATCTTTTTTTCACCACATCATGAACTTCTCTTGTTTTACATCTTTCAATTCTTTGTCCAATATTGAGAAATATCACCAAATACATTCTGGGAAGAATAGTTGCTACCGTTCTCTCAGCAATAAGTGCAATTGTTTCCATTGAAACGAACTAAATACGATTACTCCTCAGGAATATTTTTTGAAAAGTTTCAACCTTGATATATGGTCCATTCAAAGGTTGAGATGGTGGAATGAAAAACATAACTGACAGTTTCCATTTTTATGCTAAAGACTGTGTCGTTTCTGAGGAAGAATAACTTTTAATCATTTTTCTATAATACATATATATATATATATATATATATATATATATATATATATATATATATATATATATATATATATATACGTTTTTATTGATGGATAAATACACAGTACAAATTCAAAAGCATAACATAATAACAAGTTGATGAATTATATAAGTTGATTACGATCCATTACTCAATCTTTGATTTTTTTCGGAAATATTGGTATCTTCCCGAATCTTGCTCTTTCCGCTTATTTGAGTGTAGTTTGGCTTTCCTATATTATCTACATAAGGAAAGTTGCTGCTATACTCATGAGCTGCAGAATTCTTTCACAAACTTTGATGTTTACTGTAGTTCTCGGAGGATATTGGCGGCAGCCACACTGGGATATTAATTTCCTATAGTGTTTGTACTACTTTTTCTATTCAGTTCTTTCATTTTTTAGTGTTTACTGGAACTAAAGATTTCCATGCAGCATTGAAAGAGAATCGGAAATAAAGGAGTTTCGGGTATTCTTTCAGAACTTTCAGTTCTCTAATAGGACGAAATGAAGAGGGCTATTTGGTTTTGCACCCATCTTCAATTCATAATCGAGTATGAATAATTATTGTTATTATAATAACAAAACACACCGATAAAACAAAACAATTCTGCGATATCGACAACATTCACTTCCTTCTTGAAAATAATGATTATTTACATATATATATATATATATATATATATATATATATATATATATATATATATATATATATATATATATATATATATATATTTATATATATATATATATATATATATATATATATATATATATATTTATATATATATATATTTTATATATATTTATATATATATATATATAAGTGACACTATAACAAATATAATAACTATAAAAAATAACTGAGTCTTCATTTTTGAGGAGTTATTATTGATAATCATTTTTTCCTACTACAAGTGAGCCATTACGTTTCAGCTATCAGGATGGTGGAGGAAGAGAAAGTACAAGTTCGCGACTCGAGGATAAAGCCAATTACGTGCACTCCCGAATTAACGCACTCGGGTGACGCCTCGTGCTCCCCTTTTTGCGCTAGTGCGTAATTGGCGATTATCCTCTAATTACGTAATATAGTACTTTAAATCAGACTAGCTGTGATTTGCTACAAGTGATCATTTTGAATGTAACGTTGCCAAACATTTTAATTTATCACTCATTTACTCGAACGTTGCAATGTACTTCAGTTAGTTTTGTATTCTTTCTCACACTGAATGATAAAATAATTTAAATTGTTCAAGCATTCCTTGAAAACTATTTTCCTCTGATCTTGGAAACGTCAAAAATTTTTTTACTTCAAAACTAATTTCATTCATAAATAATAATGACAATATTCTCTTATTTTATCCGGGTAAATAATTATAAAAAAAATTACCTATGACAATAATAAAAAACTATCAATAGTGAAGTCGTTCCGATTTTGAAGGCAACAAATCGCTACTTGCATAGATTGCCGCCTTCCTAACTTCAGGCGGGGTACAGGCTTCCATATCAAAATCACTATTACCTTAATTTAGTGTTAGTGGTGGAACAAATATAACATATTCCCTGGTGAGAGAATCGTTTTATATAGCTCTCACATTATATCCAATAAAGATTAGCCATATAATAGTTCACTCATCATTCTAGGTGTTTAATATACTACGATTGATACTGGTTCACTACATATTACAAAACAAAACACGTGCATGTATCTATGAACAGACAGAGTTAGCTCTTGTTCGAACTGATTTCAGAGCTGAACAAATGCTTTCTTCCACTCAACCTTGATTGATACGTCAGAATGTAGTCCTTACCAGGTTTCGTTCAGAATTGAATCATTTTCAGAAAAATGAATGATTAAATCAGAATAAACTTCTTTATTTTCATTAAAGATAACGATGTTGTACTAAAAAGCGATCTTGACAACATTTTTGATAGAACGTTGAAAATCCCTCCTCTTGCATCTTATTTTGAGCCCTTTCACCACTCAAACTCTTCAAGCTCCAGATAACATTTTCACCTTCAATTGCAATTTTCTTGGACTATTGAATCATCGACTAATCGAACCTCGTTTACTCTCATGAACCGACCCCCCGGATTACGAAGTTTGAATATTACTGAGGACTGTGATTTCGGCTAATATAATAACACAACGGACCGATTTGAATTCCTGTCTATTTACCTAGGCAGTCTTAGAGATTTAATGCCATGTTGACACAATGGCTTCGGAACTTAATTCCGAGGAAACTCCGGAAAGCTTGTTTGTCCAAAATATTATCCGAATCTGGAATATAATACTCATTATGCGAAATACGTTCAACGGAAAATGTGTATTGGGTATAATATCTGTAATATTTGGATTTCATAATTTGATTTTTTTGATACTGTGTAATGTTATTCTAAGTACCGCACCATCGAGAACAATTGGAGTTTCATGTAATTCATTTTCACAATTATGATGTATGAAAGTGAAAGTCAACTCTCTCTTTTCAACGTTTGAGTTGAAAAAACCTTCAACAATTTCTGAGGGGGTGTATTCAGGAAGAATTCATACAAATCGTTAGTTACAATTCAATTAGAGAGAGAGAGAGAGAGAGTATGCTTTATTGTATACATGATGAGTCATGGTTACAAAGCTTTGAAAATAGTTTAAAACAATAAATATATAAAATATTAAAATCGATAGTAGGTGAGTGTGTATAGGCATGAGTCAACTTTTAAAAAAGAGAGAAAATATATGAATATATCTATGTCAAATTGGATAACAATGTGTGAAACTATGAATCACATACCTTACAAATATTTAAAAATGATTACCACTAAGAATTACGGAACAAGATTAGGTACAACTATGATAGTGTGTCACTGAAATATTCTTCAAGGTGGTAATACGGTCTAACAACCAAAATATTTTTCACAGCTTTTCTGAATTGCTTGAGAGGTAATATTTCTTTAATTACATCAGGTAAATGGTTGTATATTTTGCATCCATTATAAATGAATGAATCTTTAAATGATGCGGAAGACGGTCTGGGAAGTTTAATATTATTGTATTGCCTAGTGGAGTAATGAACTTGAGGTGAAGCAAATCTGCCGATATGTTTCTTAACTAATGTTACAGTTTCTAAAATATATAATGCCATTACTGTTGGAATACCGAATTTTTTAAATAAAGGTTTGCAGGAGTCGCGATAATTAGCTTTAGACATATATTGGATAGCACGTTTCTGTAAAACCAGAACACTATTAAATAAATAGCTACTACAGCTTCCCCAGAATGCAATACCGTAGCGCAAACGGGATTCAATTAAAGAATAGTAAATCAATTTTGCGGATTGCAAATCTAATTCCTTGGCAACCAGTTCAACAGCAAAACACCCAGATGATATGTTTTTCCTTGATGCTGAAATATGTTCATCAAATTTTAGCTTACCATCAATGAATAGTCCTAAGCATTTAGTATATCCTTTACTTTCAATGCTACCTACGCCGAGATCGATATCGTCAAGCGTACATTTGAAAGTAATTAAATTTGTTTTTTGAATATTGAAAGAAAGTATATTACACTCACACCATTTAGAAATTTTGGATATATCATCAATGACTATTTTATTAAAATTCTGGAGAGACGGACTGTGCCAGATGATGGTAGTATCATCGAAAGTTTATATGATAAAACACATATAAAAGCATGAAATCCAGAAATTCGAGATAGAAATGAATACCATGAAATGTACTTGGAGAAAATGCTTTTTCTAATTAGTGAGCAAAAAACAAAATTCATCAAATTCTCCAGATAAAAATGATCATTTCTTATAGCCATGGTTTAACAGAACAATTAAAATATACAGATGATGGATTCAATATGAGAACAATTTCGAAACAGAGAATACGATCAGATTCCTTTGAACGCAGAACAGAATTGAAAAAAATCGTGTTTTTAGTATTCCATGTGTATGTGGTAGTGTTTATACCTTCGAAACATCAAGAAACATCAATAACAGCTGAATATAAAAACCACTTGAGAAGACGAGAAACAGTCAAGTCGAAATTTGCTGATCACATATCATCAACAAATGGTGAGCACGTGGTGTAATGGAATGATATTATTTTTTCCTACGACAGGACAGAACGAAACAAAAAGAGATTTTATTTCTGACCGGGATATTATAAGCTTATATCGTCATAGTTACGCTATCAATAAAGAGGGTCATAACTCCCTTCGGACATTATAGATTTTATAATTCCCTCTACCTTTCACAAGTAAAAATAAAATTATATATATATATATATATATATATATATATATATATATATATATATATATATATATATATATAGTGAGTAGTAACATTTATTAACTATTGATGAGCCACTCATGCGAGTGTCACAATTTGGAACAACTCACAGAAACTAGAATCTCAAAAAGAAATTTTTCCAAAGGGCTTGAAAAAGGAAAAATAAAATATTTCCGAAAGGTCGCTAAGGAAAAGTGAAATGTTTTTTGGATTCTTCTTCAATTCAATCTCTAATTTCACAAGGAGTATGATACGTAAATGACAAAATATCAAACTATTTTGTTTTTTCATCAGATAAGTTACGTAAATATACCAATTTGCCCTAAGAACAAGTAGGTATCATAAGAATTTGAAACTTTGGAATTTTTATTTTCAGGGGA